>CM022946.1:51429969-51578695 GCA_012931725.1 Litsea cubeba | reverse complement strand
CCTTAACATAATCATCATGCGAATATCATTCTCTTGATCCAGGGAGCGACCCAAGTTCAATATCCATATGGAACATCCATATACTAGATCTTAGATTTTGATGATCAATCAGATCAATTCTAAGGGGATGATTATTCCATCATCAGATGGCATAGATTCTATATTGCATTTGCACGTCCCAACTGATCAAGTCCGAGTACCCAAAACACAGAGCTGTTGACCCATGAAAAGAATCTCACCCATAGTGAATTAAAGCACAAGAACTTGACTTCGTCAGTTCATCCACAATGCTCAAGATTAAGAGCATCGGTCACTTAGTAGCATGAGGTGACTTGATCTCTTTCTGTGATAGCTATTTTAGAGATCACACCTACAACGGTCCTGTTCATGCATGACACATGCACTAATGAGATAATCCGGGAAAGCCCTCCCGTGACTTAGGTATGTCACCCTATATAGGAGAGTATCTCATTATAACTTCTACCAAGATGAAGTGCCCCAGCTCCATCTTTCAGTTATGAACAAATATGATGTTTCCAGTTGTCCATTGAATTAGACCTATCTGTGTGTAGACACTACACACCCAATTCATTTGACTAGAAACAATGGGCCTTACAACAACCATACATATATATCATGTTTAAGCATAAAGAGTCTTTCCATTAAATAACCAGTAAATATCCAGTAACAAAGATGAGAATGCAGCTAGTGGGCTTTAGGGCATACACCAATCCCAACAGGGTCCACAAGGGGTGGGGCCTCACATAAGGAAATAAATTTCTTTATGTAAACTAATCACAAATATATAAACTATAAGAACACATTGAACCCCTGCTGCTCCAAAATAAACGGCCCGAGTAGGCATGGGTTCAATTTGTTAATATCAAATTCATATTAATTTTTTCTTTTCACCCAATGAATTCTCTTTAACTAAGGAAAATAAATTTTTTTATGTAACTAATCACAAATATATAAAAATAAGAACACAATGAACCCAGTTGCTCCAAAATACGGCCAGGGCAGCATGAGTTTAATTTATTCTTATCAAGTTTCATATTAGTTTTTTTCTTTTTACCCAATGAATTCTCTTTATTAAGATTAATTATAATTTTTAGTTAAGTTTGCCACAAAGTTTAAATGATCTTAGTTATTTTCCTAACCAATCAAAGGGGATCGCAATTTGATGTAAGAATTTAGTAATATTTTAGACCCAGGCTTAGCACGGATCTTTCTTGCTAGTAACTGTAAAACTGTAAACCATAGATCTGAATAAAAAACCTAACTAAAACGCTAGATATAGAAGAATCTAGTAAAAAAAATTATCTCTCCTTTCTCCCTCAGCAACATTTTTCACTAATTGATCAAAATGCCGAAATCCACCAATCAGATATGAATTTTGATTCTAATTTTTCACTAGCTGGCCTCACCCAAATCCTTCATCTGAAATTGAGAGGATAACCAAACCTTTGTGGATGACAATAAACCTACATCATTTCCTATGAGTAATATGTCATCTACATATAGAACCAAAATGCAACTGCTTGCCCCATTTCCTTTCTTATACACACATGGTTCATCAATGTTTTGATCAAAGCCAAAGGATTTGACTGCCTGATTAAACTTGATGTTCCATGCTCTAGATGCTGCTTAAGTCCATAAGATGGACTTCTAAGTTTACAAACCATGTTATCTTGGCCACTAGCAATGAAGCCCTCTGGTTGCATCATATAGATGCATTCGTCAAGACTTCAATTAAGAAAAGCTGTCTTGACATCCATCTGCCATATCTCGTAGTCATAATGACATGCGATGGCAAGAGAATCCTTATGGACTTAAGCATAGCCACTGGTGAAAGGTTTCCCTCATAATCGATGCCCTCTTTCTGAGTATATCTTTTCGCCACCAGTCTTGCTTTGAAGGTTTCCACCTTCCCATCCACTCCTCTTTCTCTTGTAGATCCACTTGCACCCTATGGTTAATCCCTTCGGTGCATCTACAAGTTCCCAGACTTGATTGGAATACAAAGAATCCATTCGATTTTCATCGCTTGCTGCCACATGTCAGCATCTAATTCCATTACTGCTTCATCATAACTAGTGGGATCCTCAACCAGATCTTCAGAGTCTGTCTTAAAAGACACTCCTAGATATCTTTCTGGTTGTCTAGAAATTCTCCCACTAACGATGAGGCTCCGGAGTGTTCAAAGGATGTCTTGTTCATACTACTGCCTCAGGATCTAGTACAGATGTTATAGGAGATCCCGGAAGAATCTCCTCAAGGGCTTCTTTACAACTAAGCTCTTGGTGCATTCATACAATCATCCTCCAAGTACCTAGCATTGAGTGCTGATGAGCACCTTTTGCTCCTTTGGATGATAAAAGATGCCACCTCTCGTTCCTTTAGGATACCCAATGAAGTAGCACATTTCCGATCTGGGTTCCAGCTTGGTAGCTTTATCATTCAGTACATAGGCTGGACAACCCCAAATGTGAATACGTCTTAAACTAGGTTTTCGACTTGTCCACATTTCTTGGGGTGTCCTAGGTACTGATTTAGAAGGTACCAGATTTAAAATGTATGCTGCTGCTTCTACGGCATATCCCCAAAAATATATAGGTAGGGTTGCATGACTCATCATGGACCTTACCATATCAAGAAGGGTACGGTTTCTTCTCTCTGCTACACCATTTTGCTGGGGTGTACTCGGTGCAGATAACTGAGACACAATCCCATGTTGTGTGAGGTACTCCTTGCACTCACCCAGGAGGTACTCGCCACCTCGATCAGATCGAAGTGCTTTGATATGTTCCCTAATTGTAGCTCCGCCTCAGCCTTGAATTGCTTGAATTTATCAAACGCCTCAGACTTGCGTCGCATTAAGTATACATATCTATACCTAGAGTAATCATCGGTGAAGGTGATGTAATACTCATACCCTCCTCGAGCCGGTTTGTTCATAGGACCACACACATCAGTGTGAATCAATTCTAACAACTCCTTTGACCTTAGTCCCTTTCCAGAGAATGACCATTTGGTCATCTTTCCCTTAAGACAAGATTCGCACTGAGGAAAAGGTTCGAAATCTAATGAGCTCAAGGGCCCATCTTCTACCAACCTCTGAATCCATTTTGGGTTAATGTGACCCAAACGTAAGTGCCAAAGATATGTGTCATTGATTGAAGATACCTTTCTCTTAAGGGAAGTTGAGCTTTCTTGTTGTACATTATGCAGTGTGGGAGCAATAGGATATATATAAAATAAGTTGTCATGTATCCTACCGGAACATATAACATTTCCATCTCTACTGATATCAATACCAGAATGGAAAGAAACTGAATAATTAAATTCAATTAATCTGGAAACTGAAATTAAATTCTTCCTCATGTCCGGAACATAGAAAACATTATTTAAAACTAATATCCTATTACATGGAAAATGTAAGGTAACTACTCCTACTGCAACTGCCCAAACTTTAGCTCCAGTTCCGACTCTAAAGGCAAACTCTCCTTTCTCAATTCTCTGCATTATCTGAAACCCCTGCAATGAATTGCAGATATGATTAGTGGCTCCTGAGTCTACTATCCATGAGTCAGTAGAATCAACCACTAGACAAAGTTTCAATGTAGTATGAAAAAGATGTACCTTTCTTAACTGAGGCCAGGAACTTGGGACAATCTTTCTTCCAATGACCTTTGAGGCCACACTTGAAGCATTTCCCTTTGGGCTTTCCATCTGTACCCTTGTCCTTCTAATTATCAGCATTGTTCTTTTTATGCCCTTTCCTTATTCTGCTTCTTCTTGGACTTCTTCCCTTTCGGGTTCAGTTTAGAGGAAGACTGGAAAAAATGAGCTTGGGCTTTGGGCTTCATGATAGCCTCTGCCGCCTGGAGTTCTTTCATTAACTCAGGTAGAGTCATGTCCATCTTGCTCATATTGAAATTGAGCTTGAACTGATTGAAAGATTCCGGCAGAGTTTCGAGAATCATGTCAGTCTGACTTCCTGCATCAATCTCAGCCCCTAGAATCTCAGCTTCATTGAAACAATCTATCAGCTTGAGCATATGCTCTCTGACAGGTGTTCCCTCAGCCATCCTAGCATTCATGATGGTCCTTATAGCAGCTTGCCTAGCTGGCCTGCTCTTGTCTGCGAACATCTCAGACAAGGACATCATGATTTCATAGGCTGTGTCCATTTGCTCGTGCTGTGTTTGCAACACGTTGGACATGGAAGCGAGCATGTAGCATTTAGCTATGCTATTCGCTTTCTTCCATTTCCTTTCAGCCTCTCGCTGGTCATCAGTAGAATTAGCATCAATATCGGGATAGTTTTCCAGCAAGACATACTTGTACTCCTCAGCAGTGAGTACTATGTCAAGATTTCTCTTCCAATCTACGTAGTTAGGGCCAGTCAGTTTATTCTCACGAAGAATGCACATCAACGGACTAAAAGAGTCTTTACCCATCTCTTTCTGGATATAAAACAGTTTATAATTAGACATGCAGTATATATGTAATATGCATATGGTGCTTGTTACAAAAGGAAAAACAAAGCACAAAAACTTTTTACATTATTCAACCCCAATCAAAATGTATCAGTGTTTCAACCTCCTCATAGACCCTCCATCGAAGGGATGGCCGAGCCTACAGTCACGTTGAATTAAGGCAGACTTATTTGGATTATCACTATCTGGATACACATCCAGTGGTAGTCCAATCACTGATTGGTTTGGCCTCATATGACAAATAACCCTTTAACTCCTAAGGAGAGGTCATCACCGTCTTATGTCAAGTGTACAACCATCTCTTATGAAATTCCCAGAATGTCTATGATTAAGTCTTCCGAAGGGAAGAGACTTTTATCCTTTCTAGAAGTGACCTTTAGTAAAGAGCTCCACCGAAGGGATGGCCGCTCCCACCAACACTTCATTGACATTCTATAGAAGTGATCTTTAGTAAAGAACTCCACCGAAGGGATGGCCGCTCCTACTAACACCTCATTACGAATATTCACATTAGTTCACCCATTAACCCATCAAAGCGGTCTTTAGTAAAGAACTCCACCGAAGGGGTGGCCGCTCCCACTAACACTTTAATGAGATAACATGAACCGAAAATGGAAGGCCGTGGGGTCTTTCCTAAAACCCCTCTCCCACTGGGTTTATACTTTTGGACCTTTACATTGTTTTACTCAAAAGCTCTTTTTAAATCTAGCAAACTTGGTTAATTAAATTTATGACTTAAGTCATCTTAAAATTAAATAACCTTTGCTTTAAAACATTTGAGCAAATCCCTTCAAAGAGTCAAAAACCTATCTTGGGTTATGAAAACCCATAGGTAGCATCTAATTAGATTTTAGTTTAGCCTCCTTTGGAAACCAAGGGTACCAAGATAAACTAAACCCTATCCAATTTCAAACCATAGACAAATAGAAGGTGCTGGTCTAAGTTCCGTTTAAAACAATTTGCCAAACTAAAACCAATCTAATACAATAAAGATGCCAATTTTAGAGCCTAATGGTGGCCATGTTTCTAGGTGACAATTACAGCAATTATATAAAGCATTCATCCATGCATTCCATACATAAAAGCAAATAAAAGTATGCAATCCTTGATGGCTCCTTGCTCTTAGGATTTCAAATCCTAATCGAATTAGGACTCCTCATGCATCTAGAAGTCTTGACTCCTTGATCTCCAAGGACTCCAATTTCTTGCAACCTTCTTGTCTTGAAACTTTCCTTTTCTTGCTTGTTTCCATAAATAGATTTATACAAGCAAACCCATGAAAAACAAAGCCAAAATTACATTGGAGATTCCTATGCTTTTCAAGAAAGCTTACATCAAGACTAGTTGGAATAAAATTAAGGAAACTTTACAACTTCCTATGATTGCTAACCGCGCAATCGTACACTTTCCAACTAATAAAAAAACATCCAAATCCACACAACATACATGCGAACCATCAAGGATGCTAATTATGGTTGCAACCAAATAGGTTAGTGCATAATGTACAACATGATTCAGATCTGGAAAAATTAATTCCAGCAATCCGAACGTAACCATCATACAAGATTACAGCACTAATACAAATCTGAAATAAATTTCAGCAGGGTGCCACCATGCCCCATCTAATCTAGGATTAATTAATCACATCATGGGATCATGATTTCGCATGGAGTGGCTCTGATACCACTGAAGGAAACCGCGATTCAGATCTGAAACTTCTCATAAAGAGACTACTATGGCTGATTCAAAGCATGACAGATTTTAAAAAATCTGATTTCTGCACTATGCAGCGGAAATCAGCCATAAAGAATCGCATAGAAACTCCATTAAATCATGATCAACAAGTGTATAATTAAAGGAGAATGAAGAAGACTCATACCTCGAAGATTTGTAGACTTCAAATCTCTGAAAAAATAGATCCAAAGGCCCGAACTCAGACTTGCAATTTTCAAACAAGTTGCTGGAATTTTCCTGCACCAGTATTGCCTTTGATCTTCTCCTCTATCTCACTTCCAAATCTGATTGGCTAAGATGGTGGGATCTTAATCTAGGAAACAAGAACTATTTCTCCAAGGGAAAATCTCAGACCTTAAGCTCTCAACTATCAAGAAGAGAACCTCCAAAGGGCTGGGCATGTGGCTCTCTTAGTGCTTCAAAAAGTGTTGGACGTCCAAGGCTTGTATGGTTTCTTTTATAGAAACTTTTGTGGAAACCTTTCCCATAAAGTTATCTCTCCTTAGTCTAATTGATGTCCAAAAAGGAAAGACTTATTTCCTTTAAGAAACACTCCAATTAGAAAAGGAAACTAAAAGGAACTTTCCATACAATTAGTAATCCTAGTTGTAGAACACTTACTAATTTTAAGTTCCTAATCCAAAAAGGAAACTAACTCATATGAATACTAATCCAAAGAGGAGTCCAACTTTCCAAGTAGAGAGTTCTACTCAAAGTTGGAAACCTTACCCATGGAAATCCTATTATGGACATCCCACATATCAATGCACACCATGGCCCACATACAATTTATCTAGAGTTAAATTCATGTATGCCATCAAAGGCCTATTTGAATTTAAACTCAAAATTATTTTTCCACTAAAATAATTCATCCTTATGTCATCTAAACATTTTAGGAAACCATGCCAATCTTAGAAAGTGACTAGAGAAGGGACCAAAAGACATATTTGCCATTGGCTCCCAAAATGACCAAAATGTCCATGCTAAACCCATAGCAACATTAAGACCATTTTAACCTTAACTCATTCCACTAAAGAGTTATGGTTGAACTCCAAGGACAAATATATAATATAATAAGCTCGTCATAAAATGACGGTTGTCTTCGACCTACTAAGTGTAATGACCTGAATGCCCCTCTATGTAACATCCATAATCGAGTCAGGTTATCATATGTACTATCAACCTTCCCGATTACATCTAAACCTTAGAACTTCATATCCTTAACATAATCATCATTCGAATATCATTCTCTTGATCCAGGGAGCGACCCACAAGTTCAATATCCATATGGAACATCCATATACTAAGATCTTAGATTTTGATGATCAATCAGATAATTCTAAGGGGATGATTATTCCATCATCAGATGGCATAGATTCTATATTGCATTTGCACGTCCCAACTGATCAAGTCCGAGTACCCAAAACACAGAGCTGTTGACCCATGAAAAGAATCTCACCCATAGTGAATTAAAGCACAAGAACTTGACTTCGTCAGTTCATCCACAAATGCTCAAGATTAAGAGCATCGGTCACTTAGTAGCATGAGGTGACTTGATCTCTTTCTGTGATAGTACTATTTTAGAGATCACACCTACAACGGTCCTGTTCAATGCATGACACATGCACTAATGAGATAGATCCGGGAAAGCCCTCCCGTGACTTAGGTATGTCACCCTATATAGGAGAGTATCTCATTATAACTTCTACCAAGATGAAGTGCCCAGCTCCATCTTTCAGTTATGAACAAATATGATGTTTCCAGTTGTCCATGAATTAGACCTATCTGTGTGTAGACACTACACACCCAATTCATTTACTAGAAACAATGGGCCTTACACAACCATACATATATACATGTTTAAGCATAAAAGAGTCTTTCCATTAAATAACCAGTAAATATCCAGTAACAAAAGATGAGAATGCAGCTAGTGGGCTTTAGGGCATACACCAATCCCAACAGGGTCCACAAGGGGTGGGGCCTCACATAAGGGAAATAAATTTCTTTATGTAACTAATCACAAATATATAACTATAAGAACACATTGAACCCCTGCTGCTCCAAAATACGGCCCGAGTAGCATGGGTTCAATTTGTTAATATCAAATTTCATATTAATTTTTTTCTTTTCACCCAATGAATTCTCTTTAAATAAGGAAAATAAATTTCTTTATGTAACTAATCACAAATATATAAAAATAAGAACACAATGAACCCATGTTGCTCCAAAATACGGCCCGGGCAGCATGAGTTTAATTTATTCTTATCAAGTTTCATATTAGTTTTTTTCTTTTTACCCAATGAATTCTCTTTATTAAGATTAATTATAATTTTTAGTTAAGTTTGCCACAAAGTTTAAATGATCTTAGTTTATTTTCCTAACCAATCAAAGGGGATCGCAATTTGATGTAAGAATCTAGTAATATTTTTAGACCCAGGCTTAGCACGGATCTTTCTTGCTAGTAACTGTAAAACTGTAAACCATAGATCTGAATAAAAAAACCTAACTAAAACGCTAGATATAGAAGAATCTAGTAAAAAAAATTATCTCTCCTTTATCCCTCAGCAACATTTTTCACTAATTGATCAAAATGCCGAAATCCACCAATCAGATGTGAATTTTGATTGAATTTTGATCTCCAAGGGAAAGAGATCGCTATTCATCTATTATGATATTTAAAATTTACACATTGAAAATGAGTAGTTTGACTACGCTCAAAATCAATGGATAAACAATCGCTAGTCATAGTAATGGCCATGACTCCATCCATAGATTATTGTCAAAGAAAGAAAGGAGGAATATAGGGGCCGCCAGCAGCACACGACAATTATCCATTCACTTATATGGGTTTTAACAATATGAGTCTAGATATGGGTCCAAGAAGGGTCAATCCGTAATATAGATGATGAGATAATTAAAAGAAAATCCAAGAAAATAAAGTAAATAAAGCAACAAAATAAAAGGAGGTTGGTCCTAAATACTATTCGTTCCTGGGGATTGGATTTCCTTCAGTAGTAGGATATGGATAAATAAAGGGCAAAATTAGCGAAAGATCCCTATAAGTGAATGTATCCAGCCTCCAGTCCAAGGAAAAACTTTTTAAGGCCTATGGTCCACACAGCTAGACTTTTTCCAGCCTTAGGTCCCTAATTGCACACGTTCTCTTTTTTATGGACTAAATTACCCCTTCAACCATTTTAGGCATAAAACTTTGAAATTTAAAATTTTAAATCTTCCCTCCTCCCTCCTTCCTAAATCCTCTCGATCGACAAATCGGTAAGATCGACAAATCGGTAAATGGACAATTGTTTCCACCCCGCCATATCTGCCAAGCCAGATCTCCCCCTGCGTACAGTCTCTGTTGCAGAAACCCAATCGAAGAAGAAGAAACAAGCTTGCCTTCCGCTGCCCGTTACCCGTCGCCGTCCGCTGTCATCGCCACCAGAATAGGAAAAGTCCCAACGCTGCACGATTGCCGTCGTAGTTGGGCTGCACACCAAATCACCATGGATGGAGGGGCGACCTCCATTGAATCCGACCCATCTCCCCTAATGCATCATATCCGATCCATGCTTTCATATGCTGAGGACCAGAATGCGAAAATCTCTATCATCAAATCTATCTTGAAGAAGAAGCAAGAATATGCTCTGCCTGCTGGTCTCCCACGCGACCTCATTCTTGAAGCAAAGGTGTGTTTTGGGAATGGAAGGATACCTGATACTTCCATTAGATATGCGGCCCACCCATTGCTTGATCCAACTGTTGCTGCCAATCAAAAAACCAGAGAAGAGGGCTGCTGCTGCTACGCATCGCCGGCGAAGGAGCATCGCCGCTGTCACTGCGCCATCTTCGTCGGTCTTGCTCCATCGGAGAAGGAGAAGACAACGATGTCTCCTTGTTGCAGAACCGGAAGGAACGAAGAGATTTGGATGATTCTGGTTACAGAAACCAGAACCAGAATGAAGTGGAAGAAGAGATCTGGGCCAGGTTCTACCCCGGTCCAGGTTGGGTTCCGGGTCGAGTTGACCTGTCCCGTTTGCATTCCGTGGAGGACTGGCATCCCCCGGTGATCGCTTTTGCGTTGTTTATCTCTTTTGTCAAATTTATCTATTTTCTGTCAAATTTATCTGAGTTTTGTTCAAATTTATCTATTTTCTGTCATATGAATCTGAGTGTTGTTCAAGTTTATCTGTTTTCTTTCATATTTCTTTGTGCTTTTGGTAGATCTATCTGAGTTTTTTCCAAAATTTATCTGAGTTTTTGGTAAATTTATCTGATTTTTGTTTAAATTTATCTGAGTTTTTGTCAAATTTATCTGAGTGTTGTTCAAATTTATCTGTTTTCTATCATACTTCTTTGTATTTTTGGTAAATTTATCTGAATTTTCTTCAAAATTTATCTGAGTTTTTTTAGCAAATTTAGTTACATTTTTTGAAATCTATATGCATTTTTTAAGTTTATTTGCGTCTTTTGAGATTTATTTGTATCTTTTCAAATTTATTACGTTTTTTGAAATTATTGCATTTTTTAAAATTTATTTTCGTTATTTTAAATTTATTTGCATTTTTTGAAATTTTATTTGGATCTTTTGAGATTTATTTGAGTCTTTTGAGATTTATTTATATTTTCTGAAATTAATTTGGATATTTTGAAACTTATTTGCATCTTTTTAAATTTATTTGCGTTATTTGATTATATATTGCTTTTTTTTAAACGTATTGCATTTTTTGAGATTATTTTATCTTTTAAAATTTATTTTCGTTGTTTTGAAATTTGTTTGTGCGTTTTTAGAATTTATTTGAAAATCTGGGGATTCCATTAATCGTGGGCAATTAAATGTTAGTTGGCCATTATTAATGGGATATCCCACCAATCATGGGTTATAATTTAAAGAAATGGTAAACTAGACATTTCAGGTATGACTAAGTGTGGGAGGGACCTTTGCCTCTATGACTTTTTTTCGTGGATCTAAGGCCATAAAGTGACATGTTCAGAGACCTGTCGCCGAATGCCCTTAAATAAAGTGTTGATGATATTCATGTGTTGATAATAGACATCCAATTCCAAACCATATTATGGGACCCGCTGAAGCCACTATTATACATGCCAAATGGTTTGATAGGAATATTTCAATGTTGATCAAGTGTAGTCCCAATCTAACTTTGATTTTAAGACCATAACTTGGTTGGGTAGGAATACCAAGATCAATTTTCCCAATACTTGATTTTTGTTTAAGGTTTTAATTATTTTATGGATAATTTTGGTTATTTGCTAGCATGTGTAGATTGTGTGTCCAATAAATTCTAATTATTCATTTTTTGTACTCTAGTACTACCCATTAATTGCTTATTCTAAAGGCTACTTATGAAATTGTTTGATCATTTAAATTATTTTATAACTTAATTATCACCTAGGAAAGTCACTTATTTATATATGCTAATATTCTATTAACTTGGTGTTTTAGTATTTTATTTGTGTATCTTATAAATTGGTTGACTTTTTAGAAAAAAAAAATGATAGACCATAAAAAGTAAAAATCCACTTAATCATATTAGGTATAATCATCAATGCCTTTGTTTCGAAGATCACTTCATCGAGGAGAAAACTATTTTAGGGAGGTTATCTTTCCTACTATGATTTTTTAGAATTACATTCATGTGGAAGGCCATGGCACATTGAAGGGGTAGCCTAGTAAGCATATATACTCACTTGACTAAAGAAAATCCTACATTATGCACATGTTGATTTATGCCTGGATAAATGGAATGGCACAATGATGGCCTCCCTTTTCTGAGGTGGGCCCACATCATTTTCTAGTTATGGTGGGTCCCATCTTTAAGCAGAGTAATATTTGGCTCAAAGGTAATAAAGAAAATTTGGATTTTGAGGAAAAATCTAGAAATAATGTTAATGCATGGGCTGGCGACAACTACAAGGAGATGTCGTTATAATATCCTTTTGGAAAGAGCTGAGGTTGAGTATCTTTATTGGACCTTGCAGGTCATAGGAGTCTTGCCCAAGGCAAAATACACTAGAGATTGTTGTGCGCGTGTATGCGGAAACGTGAATCAGCGATTGAACAATCAATCAACCACACAAGAACAAGCAATCACACACAAAAGAATTACGTGGTTTGGTAATCTTGCCTACATCCACGGGAAAGAAAAAACTCGACTCTCCTTTAGGTTCACTAGGTATGATATGCAGTACGGTCTCTCTGTGTTTCTCTATATCTCTCATGAGTTATACATTACATTATATATATAATGTTCTCTTTCTTATTCCCCAAGAAACCCTATCTTAGTCAATAAGAAAGTCTCGGTACAATTACCAAAATACCCATGACCATGAACCCACTTGGTCTGGACCCACTAGGCCCAACAATCTCCCCCTCCAGACCATGGGGAAGACACCTCTGAACCCCCTTACTAGGAGTCCAGTCCTGCCAACTCTGAACACAACTCCAGCTTTCCCTTAGACACGACCTTAGTCATCATGTCAGAGAGATTATTGTCAGCGTGAATCTTTTCCAGCTTCATGAGATTCTTTTCGATGACCTCTCGAATCCAATGGTATCTAACAACAACGTGCTTCATGCGGGCATGGTATGTAGCGTTCTTGCTAAGATCCATAGCACTCTGACTATCACAGTAGACTACATACTCTCCTTGCTTCAAACCCAATTCTCGAAAGAAATTCCTCAACCAAATCATCTCCTTCCCTGCTTCATTAGCAGCTATGTATTCTGCTTCGGTTGTAGACGATGCTGTACACTTCTGCAACTTAGACTGCCAGGAAATAGCTTCCCCTTACAAAAGTAAATAAGTACCCAGAAGTAGACAACCGACGATCAAGATCGCCTGCAAAATCAGCATCTGTAAAGCCTTCAAGTACTGGTTTTAAGCCTCCGAAACACAAGCAAAAATATGATGTACCTCTCAAATATCTGAAGATCCACTTCACTGCTTCCCAATGTTCTTTCCCATGGTTAGAAAGAAATCTACTCATTACACCCACTGCATGAGCAATGTTTGGCCGTGTACACACCATGGCATACATAAGACTCCCAACTGCTGAGGAGTATGGAACAGACATCATCCGTTCCTTTTCTTCATCTCTAGTACGACATAACTCTTACTGAGCTTGAAGTGACTAGCTAAAGGCATACTAACTGGCTTAGCATCTACCATGTTGAATCTCGCTAGCACCTGTTCAACATATTTCTCCTGTGACAGCCACAGCTTCTTGGCATTCCTGTCACGATGTATTTGCATTCCCAAAATCTGTCGTGCGGGACCCAAGTCTTTCATGTCAAAAGTCTTTGACATGTCCCTCTTCAATCTGTCAATCATCTTACTATCTTGTCCAACTATCAACATATCATTTGCATATAAAAGAAGGATGATAAATTTGCCATTACCAAACTTACGAACATAAACACAGTGATCTGCAGCTGTCCTCCGGTACCCGTGACTCACCATGAATGAATCAAACTTCTTGTACCATTGCCTCGGCGCTTGTTTCAACCCGTATAGACTCTTTTTCAACCTGTAAACCGACTGTTCTCTTCTTTCTATCTCAAACCCCTCCGGCTGAGTCATGTAGATCTCTTCTTTCAGATAACTGTGAAGAAATGCAGTCTTCACATCCATCTGTTCAAGTTCAAGGTCCATGCTGGCGACTAGACCCAAGACAACTCTAATAGAAGTCATCTTCACAACTGGAGAGAAGATTTCATCGAAGTCAAGACCCTTCGTCTGCGCAAAGCCTTTAACCACTAGCCGTGCTTTGTGCTTTATCAGTTTTCACTGTCATCTCTCTTCAGTTTGAACACCCATTTGTTCTTCAGAACCTTCTTGCCTTTTGGAAGTTCCACCAGCTCATAAATATTGTTCTTTTTCAAAGAACTCATCTCATCCTACATAGCCTCCATCCACTCATCTTTATCTGCATGAGTTTTTGCTTCTGGGTAGCTCTCTGGCTCCCCCTCATTAGTAAGCAAAATATAATCTGCTGCAGGATATCTTGTTGATGGTTGACGCTCTCGAGTAGACCTCCTAACCTGAGGTTCCGTGGTTTCTGACTGAGAAGACTGCTCCCCCTGCTCAACACCCTGTTCAACTGGCAACCCCTACGCCTCATCACGATCTGGATCATTTTGTCCACCTTCTCCACCCGTAGTCTGCACTGGAGAAGGAGTCGGTGTGAGATCAACCACTCCATCAACAACTTCATTAGACTTTTTAGTCTTTTCAATATCTCCAAAGAACTGGTCTTCATGAAACACCACATCCTTACTTCTGATAATTTTTCTCTTCTCTGGATTCAATTACCTGTAGCCAAACTCAGCTCCACCATAGCCAAGAAAAATGCAACACATTGCCTTATCATCCAACTTTGAACGCTGCTCCTTTGGTACATGTGCAAAAGCCTTGCATCTAAACACCTTCAAATGAGAATAAGAAACATCTTTACCTGTCCATACCCTCTCCAGAGGATCAAAATCCAAAAGAACTGAGGGAGACCTGTTAATCAGGTAAACGACAGTCAGAATAGCTTCACCCCAAAATGGCTTGGGTAGCTATACCACTCTAGTCATGCATCTCATCCTTTCAAGAATAGTGCGGTTCATTCTCTCTGCTACACCATTGTGCTGTGGAGTACCATGAATTGTTCTTTCATGTCGAATACCATGCTTCGAGTAATAGCCTTTAAACTAGTTGGATGTGAACTCACCACCATTATCTGTGCGGAGACATTTCAAGAGCTTTCCTGTTTCTCTTTCAACCATGACATGAAACTGCTGAAATACCTGGAACACCTGATCCTTCGATTTCAACGCATAAACCCAAACTTTCCTGGATGCATCATCAATAAATGTGACAAAAAATTTATTGCCACCCAATGACTCCACCTCCTCCATGTGACCACAAACATCAGAATATACCAAATCCAACACATTAGATTTTATTGTTGATGTTTTAGAGAAAGAAACCCTATGTTGTTTACCAAACAAGTAATAATCATAAGGGTCAAGGGATGTACCTTTGGAGTAATTAATCAAATATTTCTTTGCCAATAACTGCAGTCCTTTCTCACTCATATGTCCAAGTCTCTTGTGCCACAGATTTGGAGAGGAGCTGTCTTCAACAACATTCAACACACATTTGCATAGCTTCACATGTGTCTTGTATAGCATATTACACGCCTTCCCTCTCGCAAAAATAAGAGACCCTTTAGTGAGTTTCCACCTACCATTTTCGAAGTAACTCTCATAACCTGCACGGTCCAATGAAGTCCCGGAAAACAGATTCAACCGCAGATCAGTAATATGTTGCACATCTTTCAGCATCATTGTGCAACCAATATCGGTTTGAATGCAGACATCCCCGATCCCAACAATATTCGAATGACTCGTGTTGCCCATTTTCACAGTGCCAAAGTCCCCTGCTTTGTACGTCGTGAACATCTCCTTAAAAGGAGTAGCATGGTAGGATGCTACTGTGTCAACAACCCACTCAACCCGATCATCTGCAACACTCAAACATTCTTCAACTTCACTGGTCAGAATCACTACTTCATTATCCAAAGTTGTTGTAGTGTTAGTGTCATTCTTCTGCTCATTGTTGGCTTCTTTCTTTTCCTTCAAGGCAAAGCAATTCTTCTTAATGTATCCCTCCTTGCCACAATGAAAGCATTTTCCAGACTTTTTCTTAGTCTGTGATTCATTGCCACCTCTGGACTTGCCACGACCTCCCTTTGGTCCCCTACTCTTACTCCTCCCCTTTTTCTCAGTAACAAAGGCCTGTGCATTATCTGTCCCTGCAGTTTTCCTTCTTGTTTCTTCATTTAACAAGTTGCTAGTTACCTGACTCATTGATAACACACCATCTGGAGTAGAGTTGCTCACGGAAACAACCAATGTCTCCCATGTATCTGGCAAAAAACTTAGAAGAAATAAAGCTTGCATCTCATCATCAAGGATCATCTTCATTGTAGCCAGCTCATTCACAATGCATTGGAAATCATTTATGTGATCTTCAATTTTACCACCTTCCTTGAATTTCATGTTCACAAGCTTTCTAATCAGAAAAGTTTTGTTTACGGCAGCTTTCTTCTCATATCTTTCTTCTAACTTCTTCCAAAGGGTTCTCACATTGGTTTCATTAGACACGTGATGAAATATGCTGTTATCCACCCACTGTCTGATGTGACCAATGGTCTTTCTATGCATCTTTTTCTAATCTGGATCAGACATCTCTTTTGGTCGGGCACTATCCCCCTCAATGGGATCATAGAGGTCTTTGCTATAGAGTATATCCTCCATCTTAGGTTTCCAAATCAACCAATTAGTATGGTTGAGTTTGATCATGGTAGTGTTCATAGTGTTGTTCTCCATCTCAATTAAATAATCAAGAAATATAAACAACCCTCACTAACCTCAATTTCTGCACCAATATGTAGATCTCGTCACCAGGAGCACGCTGGAAAAAAACAGATCTAAAATCTGACTCTGGATGGCTCCGATATCGCAAAAACTATTTTCTGCACTCCGATTAGTCAAACTTTCTTGTTGACCGTCGAATTGCCAATCTTCTTCCACAGTTACGTAGATCTACTTGTAACGAGTCTGTAGGTACAAACGAATCTACGATCTGACCTCGGATGATAAAGATATCGACGAAACAAGTTGTTGCCGTCGATCCCGGTCAAACCCTTGCTGACCGTACTGTTTGCTGACGTGGCGCTGATGTCAGCAACTGCTGGAGTGGGCTTCCTGCTTCGCGGGTCAGGCTGACCTGACCAAACCGACCTGACCTGGTTTGGAATGTGGGATAGGCTTCACTGGTCAGGCTGAACTAACCTAAACTGACCTGAACTTAACATGGATCGTCGTCTTCTTCTTCTGTTATGTAACCGAACCGATGGAGGCGCTGCTCCAACCTTCTTTGGCCACGGCGAGGAAGAGACAGCGGGCGGGGTTCTGGCACGGCACGACAGCAGCGGGATGGCGACCGGAAGACTCCGGCGACACGTAGTCCACGGCTGCCCTCTTCTTCGGCGACACGCAGTGAACGGAAGCAGTCCGAGTCTTCTGAAATTCGGTCCAAAAAATCCGGAACAGTCCCTTCTGGACAGAAACCTGTTCCTTTGTGACCCAGCGAGGATCAAAGAAACCCAATCCCTTAGGCTTCTTCTCTGTTTCAGAAACTCGATCTGTGTGATCCGTGTGACCTAGAAGAGATCGGAAGAACGATCTCTCTCCAATCTTCTCTGTAACTGATCGTGTGGCCCAAACAAAGATCTGAACTGATCTCTGTGCTTTCCTGCAACGAAGAACGACGTGCAGAAATCCAGATCAATCTTTGATCCGTTCAGTAGATCACAACGCAGCACAATGCAATCCTAGCAAACCCTAGGCTTTGATACCACTTGTTGTGCGTGTGTATGCAGAAACGTGAATCATCGATCGAACAATCAATCAACCACAAGAGAATTACGTGGTTCGGCAATCTTGCCTACATCCACGGGAAAGAAAAAACTCGACTCTCCTTTAGGTTCACTCTGTATGATATGCAGTACAGTCTCTCTGTGTTTCTCTATATCTCTCATGGGTTACACATTACATCATATATATAATGTTCTCTTTCTTATTCCCCAAGAAACCCTATCTTAGTCAATAAGAAAGTTCCTGTATAATTACCAAAATACCCATGACCATGAACCCACTTGGTCTAGACCCTCTAGGCCCAACAGAGATTTCACCTTTTGGGAGGTTAAATTCTTAGTGAATTTAGCTCCTGGGGTTAGAACAGTATTCTAAAACATAGGAACATGGCTAGAGACCAACTTCATCAATTGATTGGTGATAGGAACTGTGTGGGGAGATTTCCAAAACTCCAGGATTATGCTAATCACGGCTGTAAGATGGGATTAAGAGTTCTCACGTGCCTCCTGCGTGCCATCTACATGGCACCAGACTCACCTCGGTTGCCAGGGCAGAGGCCTCAGCCGAAGTCAGACAGGTCGTGGCCGCAAGCGCCAAGCTCGGTTACCCAGATACCTACCTCGGCTAAAAGCTTGACCTCAGCCAAAGGAGCCAGGACGAAAGCCGAAGCAAGAGAGAATCTCCACTCGCGCCCTTCGCCCGCCACGCCATCGGACACGTGGAGGAATAGGGGCGCGAGCCAGTGAGACAGATGCGACATCCAGCCGTGCATAATCTTCGCCAGATCACTGATAGGGCGGCATCCAGCGGCTGAAACCAAATCAGGGCAAGGCCCGAGGGTGGATCCGATGGTACCTCTACCGCCAAAGGCGTCCAATAAGATCTGGCCCAACATGACACGCATTAAATGCGTTATGGGCTGATCCGACTGGCATTAAATGCAACGTGGGCTGGAATGGACCGTATTTATTACTTTGTGGGATGATCGGACCCTCATTTCATGAATGGTGGGCTGACATGTTGACGACCCTAGACATGCCAGGACGTCATCATGAGCCTCCCCCATGCAACGTAGGCATCTTCCCCTATAAGAAGAGGAGCAATTTCCATTACAGGTATGCACGCCTAAAACCAAAGAGCCGTTACTCTGCCTCTCTTCTTCCTCTCCTTCCTTTGTTCCAGTTCCCTCACTGACTTAGGCATCGGAGAGCCTTGCGCCGCTCAGGCCAGGGTCCTCTGACCGTTTGCTCTTCTCTTTCAGGCTAGGAGGCAGCATATCATCTTCTTCATTTGGATAAGTCCTATGAGGCTCCCCAAGTATTGTGGGTCATAATTTTCCTGCACCTACAATTGGCGCCGTCTGTGGGAAAGTACTATCCCAACCTCCCCAACCTTCTCAATCTTCCCATAAACCATGCCTCCGAAAGCTAAGAAGGGCGGAGAGTCCTTGAGAGCAATACTCGAGCGTCCGGGCCCGTCGACGGACGTCCCTCCTCAGGGACGATCCCGAACGGTCCGTGGCGCGTCTGCAGGCGAAGAGCGCGCAGGGTCGCGACCCTTCGTCGAGATTCCCTTCCAAGAGGGGGTTGAGACCTCGTGCTCTGATGATGAGGTCGCGCCTCCCCAACGGGACGAGCGTCGATGTGAGCGCCTTCTCAAAGGCAAAGCTGCGGCAGTGGAGGAGCCACGCTGTGTGCAACCCCCTGATGACGAAGGAGACATCGTAGCTCAAAACGCTCTCCTCCAGGAGTAGGAGCGAATCATCCGCCAACTCCAGCAGCAACTGAGAGCGGTGCAAAATGCCTCTCTAAGGCAGCCCTCAGAGCCCCAAGGCTAGAAGAGAGCTGTCCAGAGCAAGGTGGTCCAGCCCTCCCGCGAGGATCTGAGAGCCTTTTTGGATCAGAAGCGCAGCCATGCTCACGACTAAGGTTCGAGCAACACCCATAGTCACCATAGCCGAGGTCATTCGAAGCGAAAACCAAGAGCACTGACGCCAGAGAAAGATGATGAGCAGGAGCGGCTCGACAAGCGCATCAAGCTGGCTCTTCAGCATAATCTGGAGATGCGGGACCAGCAAGAAATCTGTGGCCCCACCGATCTGGGGGCCTCTCCCTTCACACGGGACATCGAGAGGACTCCCTTGCCCAAGAAGTACTCAGTCCTGCGCTTCGTCCCCTATGACGGATTGTCCGACCCATCCGCTCACCTCCGTCACTTCTCCCAAAAGATGTCCATCTGGGGGAATGAGGGCCACATCAGCTACAAGATCTTCTCCTCCAGTTTGAGCGACCTCCCTCTGAAGTGGTTCTGAGCTCTACCAGAGAAGTCTATTTCGAGTTGGAGAGAGCTCCAGCTCTCCTTCCTGAAAAAGTTGCAAGCCTACAGCGTCGTCCCCAAGACCGATGCTGATATCCTTGCCCTAAAAATGAAGCAGGGCGAGATCCTCACCCAGTTCGCCCAACAGTTCTGGGCGATTTACAGCCAGATCGAGGATACCAGAGAAGAAGTGGCGATTTTCACCTTCCACAATGCCCTGTTACCAGGGCACGAGCTGCGGAAGGATCTAGTTGGAGACCCCGCTCCTTCTATGCCGGCCTTAATGTCCCGGATAAAGCGTTATATCGCCCGGGAGGAGGACGAGATCCGGGCTCGAGAGGAAGAAGGCCCGGAACCCAAGGAAAGAAGCAACCAGCCCCAGCAGCGGGGTAAGAAGCCATTCCAGAAGCAAGAGCCGAAGCAAGCCTGGGTCTCTAGTTCGGCGAAGGCCATAGCGTCCAGGTCCGGGGGCAGCAGGAGGGCCAGACCTCCCTCCGATGCCTACCAGGCCGTAAACATCGTCTTCAAAGAGCTGGTCCACTAGGTTATGAACAAGATAAAGACCCAGCCGTTCTTCAAGTGGCCTCGACCCTTGCAAGGTGATCCCTCCATCCGTGACCAAACCAAATTCTGTGCCTACCATAAGGGTAACGGGCACAGGACTGAGGAGTGCAGGACTCTGAAGTTTCACTTGGAGAGGCTCGCCAAGGAAGGCCACCTTGCAGAGTTCGTGAAGGCGGGAGATGTCGGCAGCGGCGGCAGCAGCTGAGCTCATCAAAGCGCAGCTAAGGATCCAGACAACGAAGACTCTGAAAAGATCATCAATGTGATCCATCTGGCACCCTCAGCCCCCTCTCCCTCAGCTCGAGACAGCCCTCAGGCTCGTGCCAAAGCCAGGCGGGCCTCGCACGGGAAGGAGGTGATGAGAGCCGAACTCGAGCCAGCGTCCAAGAGAGCGCGCTGCGATCGACCAGCAATCTCATTCTCAGACAAAGATCTGGAGGGAGTCCAGCTTCCTCACAACGACCCTCTGCTCTTGACCATGAAGCTGAAGGACTTCACTGTGAAGAGGATCCTCGTCGACTCCGGCAACTCTTCCGAGGTCCTCTACTATGAGTGCTTCAAGAAAATGAAGCTCTCAGAAGCTGACCTGGCGGAGGTCCGTGCGCCCTTGCTAGGGTTGTCCGCCAAACCAGTCTACCCCAAGGGTAAAATCACCCTGGAAACCCGAGTGGGCGGCGCCTCCGTGATGGCCGACTTTCTGGTAGTGGATGCCCCTTCTCCCTACAACGTTATCTTGGGTAGAATGTGGCTCCATAAGTTGGAAGCAG
The DNA here is from genome assembly GCA_012931725.1 of Litsea cubeba. Taxonomy (NCBI): domain Eukaryota; kingdom Viridiplantae; phylum Streptophyta; class Magnoliopsida; order Laurales; family Lauraceae; genus Litsea; species Litsea cubeba. The sequence goes on along the minus strand of CM022946.1, from coordinate 51,557,363 downwards.
TCCCCTCCTCCCTCCACCAGAAGCTGAAGTTCATACTCGAAAGCAAGGAAGGCAAAATGGAGGTGGTCACAATGGAAGGAGATCAACAGCTAGCCAGGCAGTGCATGCTGGCCGTGGTCCCCGGAGAAAAAGAGCTAGAGCGCGTCAACCTGGCGGAGTTCGAAAAGGGTCTAGATGAGATCGGCCGAGATCCTGATAAGAAAAGTATTGAGGACCTAGCCGAAGTCAGGCTCGACTCAGCAGACCCTGACAGATTTTTCCTGATCGGCACTCAGCTGCCAGACGAAGAAAGAGCCGAGCTCTCAAGGTTTCTAATGCAGAACGTGGACGTCTTCACCTGGACCCCGAGCGAAATGCCTGGGGTCGACCCAGAGGTCATGTGCCACAAGCTAAATGTGGACTCCAGCTACAAGCCAGTGGTGTAGAGAGCTCGAAGGACGGGGTTACAACAGACAGACGCGGTAGTCGAAGAGGTCGACAAGTTGCTAGAGGCAGGCGCGATCTGGGAGGTCCAGTACCCGGTCTGGCTGGCCAATACAGTGGTGGTTAAGAAGAAGACTGGCAAATGGAGGGTGTGTGTGGACTTCACAGATCTCAACAGGGCCTGCCCTAAGGATAGTTTCCCCCTTCCGAAGATTGATCAGATGATCGACACCACCGCTGGCCATGACCAAATGAGCTTCCTCGACGCCTACAGAGGCTACCATCAAATTCCGATGTATGAGCCAGACGAGGAGAAAACCGCGTTCATTACCCCCCGCGACACTTATTGCTACAAGGTGATGCCCTTTGGGCTGAAGAACGCGGGGGCACCATATCAGCGCCTCATGACGAAGATGTTCCAGGCTCAGCTCGGCAAGACAGTGGAAGTCTACATTGACGACATGGTCGTCAAGTCCAAGCACTCCAGCGACCATCTGGCGGATCTGGCCCAAGTCTTCAGCATCCTTCGCGCGTTCAAGCTCAAATTGAATGCTTCCAAGTGCGCCTTCGGCGTAGCTTTTGGCAAGTTCCTCGGAAGCCTCGTAACGCGGAAGGGAATAGAGGCCAACCCAGACCAGATTACTGCAATATTGGGCATCCAGAGCCCGTCTACTACAAAGGAGGTCCAGAAGCTTACAGGCATGGCTGCAGCACTCAATCGCTTCATCAGTCGATCATCAGATAAGTGCCGGCCTTTCTTTCAGCTTCTGAGAAAAAACTTAAAATTCCAATGGACCCCTAAGTGCGACCAAGCGTTGGCAGCACTCAAAACTTATTTGTCTTCACCACACTTACTCTCTACCCCAACTCATGGGGAGATTTTGTATCTATATCTTGTGGTCTCGGATCATGCGGTGAGCTCCATCCTCATCAGGGAGGACGAAGGTGTCCAAAAACCAATTTACTATACAAGCAAGATCATGCTTGATGCTGAGACTAGATATCTTTTATTGGAGAAGCTCGCGTTGACACTTGTCAGCGCCTCCCGCAAGCTCTCCCATTATTTCCAATCCCACACCATTGTGGTGATCACGGAGCACCGACTCTATTCCATATTCAAGAAAGCTGACTTTTCAGGGTGAATCTCAAAATGGGCAGTCAAACTGGGGCAGTATGACATTCAGTACCGTCCCCGGACTGCGATCAAAGCCCAGATTCTGGCAGACTTCATCGTAGAGTTCGTCTCGCCGAGATCGACTCCGACCCAGCCCGGCACGGAACTGGGGGGCATAGGGCATGAGCCTGAAGTTACCAAGGTCGAACAAGCTCCCGCCTCGGCATGGAAGGTCTTTCTTGACGGTTCGTCCACCTCAAAGAGAGCTGGCACCGGCATAGTCCTCCAATCGCCAGAGGGACTAGGTCATAGAGCAAGCCTTCACCTTGGACTTCAAAGCAACAAACAATGAAGTGGAGTATGAAGCACTGATAGCAGGGCTGAACAGCGCCCAAATCCTCGGAGCCCAGCACATGGTGATCTTCAGCGATTCCCAACTGGTAACTAGCCAGCGCGCTGGGGACTACCAGGCCAGGGATGACAAGATGGCGGCTTACTTAGTCCTCACGAAATAACTACTCTCTCATTTCCAGACAGCCGAGGTCAGGCAGATCTCCAGAGATACCAACACGCACGTTGATGCGCTTGCAAACCTGGCCTCCACTGTCGTAGCGGGAAAGAAAAGGACTGTCGAGGTTGGATCGATATCGAGATCAAGCCTAGAGCTCCACTCACCTCGGCAAGTCCTTTGTGCTGATCTCGGCCCGAGCTGGATGGATCCAATCATCTCTTACCTAAAGGACGACCAGCTCCCCGAGGACAAGACTGAAGCCCACCAAATCAGACTCAAGGCAGCCCAATTCTGGCTATCTCCCGAAGGAAAACTCTACAGAAAATCCTTCACGGGTCCCTACCTCCAATGCGTCCGTCCGAGCAAGGTGGACAACTTTCTGTATGAGATCCATGAAAGAATCTGTGGCAGTCACATCGGAGGTCGATCATTGGCCTACAAAGCTATAAGCCAAGGTTATTGGTGGCCTTACATGCAGAAGGATGCGCAGGTATACGCCAGGAAATGCGATAAAGGCTAGAAGTTCTCCCACTCTCTTCATCAGCCAGCGCAAGACCAGAGTCCCCTCTCTAGTCCATGGCCCTTTGCTCAATGGGGGCTGGACATTGTGGGGCCTCTCCACCAAGCTCCAGGGAACAAGAGATGGCTGATAGTTGCTACGGATTACTTCACAAAGTGGATAGAAGCTGAACCGCTGTCCTCCATCACTGATAGGGACTCCAGGAACTTCATATGGAAGAACATCATAACGAGGTTCGGCATCCCCAGGATCCTGATTTCGGACAACGGGACTCAGTTCGACTCCAAATCCTTCAAGGACTTCTGCCAAGAGCATGGCATCATAAATCATTACTCCACTCCGGCGTATCCATAGAGCAATGGCCAGGCCGAAATTTCTAACAAGATAATCCTGGACGGCCTGAAGAAATGGTTAGACAAGGCAAAAGGGAGATGGGTAGAGAAGCTTCCTAGCGTGCTGTGTGTTGGGATTGGTGTATGCCCTAAAGCCCACTAGCTGCACTCTCATCTTTTGTTACTGGATATTTACTGGTTATTTAATTGAAAGACTCTTTTATGCTTAAACATGTATATATGTATGGTTGTGTAAGGCCCATTGTTTCTAGTAAATGAATTAGGTGTGTAGTGTCTACGCACAGATAGGTCTAATTCATGGACAACTGGAAACATCATATTTGTTCATAACTGAAAGATGGAGCTGGGCACTTCATCTCTGTAGAAGTTATAATGAGAGACTCTCCTGTATTCAGGGTGACTTACCTAAGTCATGGGAGGGCTTTCCCGGATCTATCTCATTAGTGCATGTGTCATGCATTGAACAGGACCGTTGTAGGTGTGATCTCTAAAATAGTACTATCACATAAAGAGATCAAGTCATCTCATGCTACTAAGTGACCGATGCTCTTAATCTTGAGCATTTGTGGATGAACTGACGAAGTCAAGTTCTTGTGCTTTAATTCACTATGGGTGAGATTCTTTTCATGGGTCAACAGCTCTGTGTTTTGGGTACTCGGACTTGATCAGTTGGGACGTGCAAATGCAATATAGAATCTATGCCATCTGATGCTGGAATAATCATCCCCTTAGAATTATCCGATTGATCATCAAAATCTAAGATCTTAGTATATGGATGTTCCATATGAATATTGAACTTGTGGGTCGCTCCCTGGATCAAGAGAATGATATTCGAATGATGATTATGTTTAAGGATATGAAGTTCTAAGGTTTAGATGTAATCGGGAAGGTTGATAGTACATGTGATAACCTGACTCGATTATGGATGTTACATAGAGGGGCATTCAGGTCATTACACTTAGTAGGACGAAGACAACCGTCATTTTATGACGAGCTTATTATATTATATATTTGTCCTTGGAGTTCAACCATAACTCTTTAGTGGAATGAGTTAAGGTTAAAATGGTCTTAATGTTGCTATGGGTTTAGCATGGACATTTTGGTCATTTTGGGAGCCAATGGCAAATATGTCTTTTTGTCCCTTCTCTAGTCACTTTCTAAGATTGGCATGGTTTCCTAAAATGTTTAGATGACATAAGGATGAATTATTTTAGTGGAAAAATAATTTTGAGTTTAAATTCAAATAGGCCTTTGATGGCATACATGAATTTAACTCTAGATAAATTGTATGTAGGCCATGGTGTGCATTGATATGTGGGATGTCCATAATAGGATTTCCATGGGTAAGGTTTCCAACTTTGAGTAGGACTCTCTACTTGGAAAGTTGGACTCCTCTTTGGATTAGTATTCCTATGAGTTAGTTTCCTTTTTGGATTAGGAACTTAAAATTAGTAAGTGTTCTACAACTAGGATTACTAATTGTATGGAAAGTTCCTTTTAGATTCCTTTTCTAATTGGAGAGTTTCTTAAAGGAAATAAGTCTTTCCTTTTTGGACATCAATTAGAATAAGGAGAGATAACTTTATGGGAAAGGTTTCCACAAAAGTTTCTATAAAAGAAACCATACAAGCCTTGGACGTCCAACACTTTTTGAAGCACTAGAAGAGAGCCACAAGTCTCCCACACGTCCAGCCTTGGTTGCTTCTCTTCTTGATAGTTGAGAGCTTAAGGTCTGAGATTTTCCCTTGGAGAAATAGTTCTTGTTTCCTAGATTAAGATCCCACCATCTTAGCCAATCAGATTTGGAAGTGAGATAGAGGAGAAGATCAAAGGCAATACTAGTGCAAGAAAGTTCCAGCAACTTGTTTGCAAATTGCAAGTCTGAGTTCGGGCCTTTGGATCTATTTTTTCAGAGATTTGAAGTCTACAAATCTTCGAGGTAATAGTCTTCTATCATCTCTATTAATTAAACACATGTTGATCATGATTTAATGGAGTTTCTATGCGATTCTTTATGGCTGATTTCCGCTGCATAGTGCAGAAATCAGATTTTTTAAAATCTGTCATGCTTTGCATCAGCCATAGTAGTCTCTTTATGAGAAGTTTCAGATCTGAATCGCGGTTTCCTTCAGTGGTATCAGAGCCACTCCATGCGAAATCATGATCCCATGATGTGATTAATTAATCCTAGATTAGATGGGGCATGGTGGCACCCTGCTGAAATTTATTTCAGATTTGTATTAGTGCTGTAATCTTGTATGATGGTTACGTTCGGATTGCTGGAATTAATTTTTCCAGATCTGAATCATGTTGTACATTATGCACTAACCTATTTGGTTGCAGCCATAATTAGCATCCTTGATGGTTCGCATGTATGTTGTGTGGATTTGGATGTTTTTTAATTAGTTGGAAAGTGTACGATTGCGCGGTTAGCAATCATAGGAAGTTGTAAAGTTTCCTTAATTTTATTCCAACTAGTCTTGATGTAAGCTTTCTTGAAAAGCATAGGAATCTCCAATGTAATTTTGGTTTTGTTTTTCATGGGTTTGCTTGTATAAATCCATTTATGGAAACAAGCAAGAAAAGGAAAGTTTCAAGACAAGAAGGTTGCAAGAAATTGGAGTCCTTGGAGATCAAGGAGTCAAGACTTCTAGATGCATGAGGAGTCCTAATTCGATTAGGATTTGAAATCCTAAGAGCAAGGAGCCATCAAGGATTGCATACTTTTATTTGCTTTTATGTATGGAATGCATGGATGAATGCTTTATATAATTGCTATAATTGTCACCTAGAAACATGGCCACCATTAGGCTCTAAAATTGGCATCTTTATTGTATTAGATTGTTTTTAGTTTGGCAAATTGTTTTAAACGGAACTCAGACCAGCACCTTCTATTTGTCTAAGGTTTAAAATTGGATAGGGTTTAGTTTATCTTGGTACCCTTGGTTTCCAAAGGAGGCTAAACTAAAATCTAATTAGATGCTACCTATGGGTTTTCATAACCCAAGATAGGTTTTTAGACTCTTTGAAGGGATTTGCTCAAATGTTTTAAAGCAAAGGTTATTTAATTTTAAGATGACTTAAGTCATAAATTTAATTAACCAAGTTTGCTAGATTTAAAAAGAGCTTTTGAGTAAAGCAATGTAAAGGTCAAAAAGTATAAACCCTAGCGTTAAATAATCAAGTGGGAGAGGGGTTTTAGGAAAGACCCCACGGCTTCCATTTTCGGTTCATGTTATCTCATTAAAGTGTTAGTAGGAACGGCCACCCCTTCGGTGGAGTTCTTTACTAAAGACCGCTTTGATGGGTTAATGGGTGAACTAATGTGAATATTCGTAATGAGGTGTTAGTAGGAGCGGCCATCCCTTCGGTGGAGTTCTTTACTAAAGATCTTTTTTATAGAATGTCAATGAAGTGTTGGTGGGAGCGGCCATCCCTTCAGTGGAGCTCTTTACTAAAGTTCACTTCTAGGAAGGATAAAAGTCTCTTCCCTTCGGAAGACTTAATCATAGACATTCTGGGAATTTCATAAGAGATGGTTATACACTTGACATAAGACGGTGATGACCTCTCCTTAGGAGTTAAAGGGTTATTTGTCATATGAGGCCAAACCAATCAGTGATTGGACTACCACTAGATGTGTATCCAGATAGTGATAATCCAAATAAGTCTGCCTTAATTCAACGTGACTATAGGCTCGGCCATCCCTTCGATGGAGGGTCTATGAGGAGGTTGAAACACTGATACATTATAATTAGGGTTGAATAATGTAAAAAGTTTTTTGTGCTTTGTTTTTCCTTTTGTAACAAGCACCATATGCATATTACATATATACTGCATGTCTAATTATAAACCGTTTTATATCCAGAAAGGGATGGGTAAAGACTCTTTTAGTCCGTTGATGTGCATTCTTCGTGAGAATAAACTGACTGGCCCTAACTACGTAGATTGGAAAAGAAATCTTGACATAGTACTCACTGCTGAGGAGTACAAGTATGTCTTGCTGGAAAACTGTCCCGATATTGATACTAATTCTACTGATGACTAGCGGGAGGCTGAAAGGAAATGGAAGAAAGCGAATAGCATGGCTAAATGCTACATGCTCGCTTCCATGTCCAACGTGTTGCAAACACAGCACGAGCAAATGAACACAGCCTATGAAATCATGATGTCCTTGTCTGAGATGTTCGCAGACAAGAGCAGGCCAGCGAGGCAAGCTGCTATAAGGACCATCATGAATGCTAGGATGGCTGAGGGAACACCTGTCAGAGAGCATATGCTCAAGCTGATAGATTGTTTCCATGAAGCTGAGATTCTAGGGGCTGAGATTGATGCAGGGAGTCAGACTGACATGATTCTCGAAACTCTGCCGGAATCTTTCAATCAGTTCAAGCTCAATTTCGATATGAGCAAGATGGACATGACTCTACCTGAGTTAATGAAAGAACTCCAGGCGGCAGAGGCTATCATGAAGCCCAAAGCCCAAGCTCATTTTTTCCAGTCTTCCTCTAAACTGAACCCGAAAGGGAAGAAGTCCAAGAAGAAGCAGAATAAGGGAAAAGGGCAGAAAAAGAACAATGCTGGTAATAAGAAGGACAAGGGTATAGATGGAAAGCCCAAAGGGAAATGCTTCAAGTGTGGCCTCAAAGGTCATTGGAAGAAAGATTGTCCCAAGTTCCTGGCCTCAGTTAAGAAAGGTACATCTTTTTCATACTACATTGAAACTTGTCTAGTGGTTGATTCTACTGACTCATGGATAGTAGACTCAGGAGCCACTAATCACATCTGCAATTCATTGCAGGGGTTTCAGATAATGCAGAGAATTGAGAAAGGAGAGTTTGCTTTCAGAGTCGGAACTGGAGCTAAAGTTTGGGCAGTTGCAGTAGGAATAGTTACCTTACATTTTCCATGTAATAGGATATTAGTTTTAAATAATGTTTTCTATGTTCCGGACATGAGGAAGAATTTAATTTCAGTTTCCAGATTAATTGAATTTAATTATTCAGTTTCTTTCCATTCTGGTATTGATATCAGTAGAGATGGAAATATTATATGTTCCGGTAGAATACATGACAACTTATTTTATATATATCCTATTGCTCCCACACTGCATAATGTACAACAAGAAAGCTCAACTTCCCTTAAGAGAAAGGTATCTTCAATCAATGACACATATCTTTGGCACTTACGTTTGGGTCACATTAACCCAAAACGGATTCAGAGGTTGGTAGAAGATGGGCCCTTGAGCTCATTAGATTTCGAACCTTTTCCTCAGTGCGAATCTTGTCTCAAGGGAAAGATGACCAAACGGTCATTCTCTGGAAAGGGACTAAGGTCAAAGGAGTTGTTAGAATTGATTCACACTGATGTGTGTGGTCCTATGAACAAACCGGCTCGAGGAGGGTATGAGTATTACATCACCTTCACCGATGATTACTCTAGGTATGGATATGTATACTTAATGCGACGCAAGTCTGAGGCGTTTGATAAGTTCAAGCAATTCAAGGCTGAGGCGGAGCTACAACTAGGGAAACATATCAAAGCCCTTTGATCTGATCGAGGTGGCGAGTACCTCCTGGGTGAGTTCAAGGAGTACCTCACACAACATGGGATTGTGTCTCAGTTATCTACACCGGGTACACCCCAGCAAAATAGTGTAGCAGAGAGAAGAAACCGTACCCTTCTTGATATGGTAAGGTCCATGATGAGTCATGCAACCCTACCTATATTTTTTTGGGGATATGCCCTAAAAGCAGTAGCATAGATTTTAAATCTGGTACCTTCTAAATCAGTACCTAGGACACCCCAAGAAATGTGGACAAGTCGAAAACCTAGTTTAAAACATATTCACATTTGGGGTTGTCCAGCCTATGTACTGAATGATAAAGCTACCAAGCTGGAACCCAGATCGGAAATGTGCTACTTCATTGGGTATCCTAAAGGAACGAGAGGTGGCATCTTTTATCATCCAAAGGAGCAAAAGGTGCTCATCAGCACTCATGCTAGGTACTTGGAGGATGATTGTATGATGCACCAAGAGCTTAGTTGTAAAGAAACTCTTGAGGAGATTCTTCCGGGATCTCCTATAACATCTGTACCAAATCCTGAGGCAGTAGATGAACAAGATATTCCTTTGAACACTCCGGAGCCTCGTCGTAGTGGGAGAATTTCTAGACAACCAGAAAGATATCTAGGAGTGTCTTTTAAGACAGACTCTGAAAATCTGGTTGAGGATCCTACTAGTTATGATGAAGCAGTAACGGATATAGATGCTGACATGTGGCAGCAAGCGATGAAATCTGAAATGGATTCTTTGTATTCCAATCAAGTCTGGGAACTTGTAGATGCACCTGAAGGGATTAAACCCATAGGGTGCAAGTGGATCTACAAGAGAAAGAGAGGAGTGGATGGGAAGGTGGAAACCTTCAAAGCAAGACTGGTGGCGAAAGGATATACTCAGAAAGAGGGCACCGATTATGAGGAAACCTTTTCACCAGTGGCTATGCTTAAGTCCATAAGGATTCTCTTGGTCATCGCATGTCATTATGACTACGAGATATGGCAGATGGATGTCAAGACAGCTTTTCTTAATGGAAGTCTTGACGAATGCATCTATATGATGCAACCAGAGGGCTTCATTGCTAGTGGCCAAGATAACATGATTTGTAAACTTAAGAAGTCCATCTATGGACTTAAGCAAGCATCTAGAGCATGGAACATCAAGTTTAATCAGGCAGTCAAATCCTTTGGCTTTGATCAAAACATTGATGAACCATGTGTGTATAAGAAAGGAAATGGGAAAGCAGTTGCATTTTTGGTTCTATATGTAGATGACATATTACTCATAGGAAATGATGTAGGTTTATTGTCATCCACAAAGGTTTGGTTATCCTCTCAATTTCAGATGAAGGATTTGGGTGAGGCCAGCTATATCTTAGGGATCAAGCTTTTGCGTGATCGCAAGAATAAGATGTTAGCCCTATCCCAATCTTCTTATATTGAGAAGATATTGGTCAAGTTTAACATGCATGACTCCAAGAAGGGCCTCCTACCTTCTAGACATGGAGTACCACTGTCCCGAGATCAATGTCTAAAGACATCTGAAGAGATAGAGACCATGAGGAGAGTTCCATATGCATCCGCTGTTGGAAGCCTCATGTATGCTATGTTATGTACTAGACCAGATATTTGCTTTGCCGTTGGCATGGTTAGCAGATATCAGTCAAACCCTAGACCTATGCATTGGACAGCTGTTAAGTATATATTCAAGTATCTTCGGAGAACGAAAGATTATATGCTAACCTTTCGAGCAGATGATCTAACGCCATTGGCGTATACAGACTCTGATTTCCAATCTGATAGTGACGCCAGAAAGTCTACCTCAGGGTACATCTTTACTTTGTCAGGAGGGGCTATATCATGGAGAAGTGTCAAGCAATCCTGTATAGCTGATTCTACCATGGAAGCAGAGTATGTGGCGGCATCGGAAGCTGCGAAGGAAGCGGTATGGCTCAGAAAATTCCTGATGGAATTGGGAGTTGTTCCTGCAGTACAAAAACCGACTGTCATGTACTGCGATAACACTGGTGCTGTAGCACAGTGCAAAGAGCCCAGGAATCACAAGAAAGGAAAGCACATTCAGAGAAAGTACCATTTGATCCGGGAATTCATTCAGGATGGAGAGATAGTGGTGGAGCATATTGCTTCAGCAAATAACTTAGCTGACCCATTCACTAAGACTCTTATAGAGAAAGTCTTCACTTCTCATGTTGAGTCTATGGGTGTTAGGTTAGGAAGTAGTGATCTTTAGTGCAAGTGGGAGTTTGTTGGGATTGGTGTATGCCCTAAAGCCCACTAGCTGCACTCTCATCTTTTGTTACTGGATATTTACTGGTTATTTAATTGAAAGACTCTTTTATGCTTAAACATGTATATATGTATGGTTGTGTAAGGCCCATTGTTTCTAGTAAATGAATTAGGTGTGTAGTGTCTACGCACAGATAGGTCTAATTCATGGACAACTGGAAACATCATATTTGTTCATAACTGAAAGATGGAGCTGGGCACTTCATCTTGGTAGAAGTTATAATGAGAGACTCTCCTGTATTCAGGGTGACTTACCTAAGTCATGGGAGGGCTTTCCCGGATCTATCTCATTAGTGCATGTGTCATGCCTTGAACAGGACCGTTGTAGGTGTGATCTCTAAAATAGTACTATCACAGAAAGAGATCAAGTCACCTCATGCTACTAAGTGACCGATGCTCTTAATCTTGAGCATTTGTGGATGAACTGACGAAGTCAAGTTCTTGTGCTTTGATTCACTATGGGTGAGATTCTTTTCATGGGTCAACAGCTCTGTGTTTTGGGTACTCGGACTTGATCAGTTGGGACGTGCAAATGCAATATAGAATCTATGCCATCTGATGATGGAATAATCATCCCCTTAGAATTATCCGATTGATCATCAAAATCTAAGATCTTAGTATATGGATGTTCCATATGAATATTGAACTTGTGGGTCGCTCCCTAGATCAAGAGAATGATATTCGAATGATGATTATGTTTAAGGATATGAAGTTCTAAGGTTTAGATGTAATCGGGAAGGTTGATAGTACATGTGATAACCTGACTCGATTATGGATGTTACATAGAGGGGCATTCAGGTCATTACACTTAGTAGGACGAAGACAACCGTCATTTTATGACGAGCTTATTATATTATATATTTGTCCTTGGAGTTCAACCATAACTCTTTAGTGGAATGAGTTAAGGTTAAAATGGTCTTAATGTTGCTATGGGTTTAGCATGGACATTTTGGTCATTTTGGGAGCCAATGGCAAATATGTCTTTTTGTCCCTTCTCTAGTCACTTTCTAAGATTGGCATGGTTTCCTAAAATGTTTAGATGACATAAGGATGAATTATTTTAGTGGAAAAATAATTTTGAGTTTAAATTCAAATAGGCCTTTGATGGCATACATGAATTTAACTCTAGATAAATTGTATGTGGGCCATGGTGTGCATTGATATGTGGGATGTCCATAATAGGATTTCCATGGGTAAGGTTTCCAACTTTGAGTAGGACTCTTTACTTGGAAAGTTGGACTCCTCTTTGGATTAGTATTCCTATGAGTTAGTTTCCTTTTTGGATTAGGAACTTAAAATTAGTAAGTGTTCTACAACTAGGATTACTAATTGTATGGAAAGTTCCTTTTAGTTTCCCTTTCTAATTGGAGTGTTTCTTAAAGGAAATAAGTCTTTCCTTTTTGGACATCAATTAGAATAAGGAGAGATAACTTTATGGGAAAGGTTTCCACAAAAGTTTCTATAAAAGAAACCATACAAGCCTTGGACGTCCAACACTTTTTGAAGCACTAGAAGAGAGCCACAAGTCTCCCACACGTCCAGCCTTGGTTGCTTCTCTTCTTGATAGTTGAGAGCTTAAGGTCTGAGATTTTCCCTTGGAGAAATAGTTCTTGTTTCCTAGATTAAGATCCCACCATCTTAGCCAATCAGATTTGGAAGTGAGATAGAGGAGAAGATCAAAGGCAATACTAGTGCAAGAAAATTCCAGCAACTTGTTTGCAAATTGCAAGTCTGAGTTCGGGCCTTTGGATCTATTTTTTCAGAGATTTGAAGTCTATAAATCTTCGAGGTAATAGTCTTCTATCATCTCTATTAATTAAACACATGTTGATCATGATTTAATGGAGTTTCTATGCGATTCTTTATGGCTGATTTCCGCTGCATAGTGCAGAAATCAGATTTTTTAAAATCTGTCATGCTTTGCATCAGCCATAGTAGTCTCTTTATGAGAAGTTTCAGATCTGAATCGCGGTTTCCTTCACTATGGGCATACAGAACGACTCCAAGGCGTTCCACCTCGGCGACACCTTTCTCTCTGGCTTATGGGATGGAGGTGGTCATTCCCTTAGAAATTAGCCTCCCCACCCTGAGGACAGAGCTGGTCAACCAGGGCCGAAACGAGACGAACCTGGCGATGGAGCTGGACCTAGCGGACGAGCGTCGAGAAGCAGCAGCCCTACGACTGACTGACTATTAGCAGCGGTTAGCCAGAGGATACAACGAAAAAGTCAGAGAGAGAAGTTTCTTCGTAGGAGAACTGGTGCTGAAAAAGACCTTGCCAGCTGACAAAGATCCGAATGAAGGAAAACTGGCCCCGAACTGGCATGGCCCGTTTAGGGTGGTCTCACTGGCAGGGCGATCCTCTTACAAACTCGAAGACTTAGAAGGCAAGCCGTTGCCGAGACCATGGAATGCATCCCACTTGAAGAAATTCTATTTTTAAAGATGTAACGAGTCTCAGAATCAATGAAAACAACAGTTTTCCCTGTCATCAATCTGTGTCACCTCACCTTGTCTGAGTTCGGCAATTTTAGGTCCCTGACCCTGGAAAAGGCTTGGGATTCATACATCCAGTAATTTCCTAAAGTTTGGGTCCCTGACCCTGGAAGAGACTTCGGATCCATACATCCAGTCGCTTCCTAAATTTTGGGTCCCTAACCCTGGAAAAGGCTTCGGATTCATACATCCGGTCGTTTCCTAAAGTCTGGGTCCCTGACCCTGGAAAAGGCTTCGGATTCATACATCCGGTCGTTTCCTAAAGCTTGGGTCCCTGACCCTGGAAAAGGCTTCGGATTCATACATCCGGTCGTTTCCTAAAGCTTGGGTCCCTGACCCTGGAAAAGGCTTCGGATTCATACATCCGGTCGTTTCCTAAAGCTTGGGTCCCTGACCCTGGAAGAGGCTTCGGATTCATACATCCGGTCGTTTCCTAAAGTTTGGGTCCATGACCCTGGAAGAGGCTTCGGATCCATACATCCGGTCGGTTCTCAAATTCTGGGTTCATACACCCCTCGAGATCGTTCCCGAACTCAGGCTCGCACAGTCGAGATCCTCGAGACTCTGGGTTTGTCTCGGCAAATGACAGTTCATCTCGGCCAATGGTGGTCCATCTCGGCCAATGACAGTGAGAAAAAGAACGAGCAGTGCAAGCACTGGAGTACAGAAAAGCATCACAAAATTGCAAGTATCGCAAAACAATACAAGAAAAGTAATAAAAACAAAAGAAGAATGCAAAACTACAGAAGTACTGTACACAGATTATGTGATCAGAAAACTTGCTCTTTTTATTTATTGTAATTACTTCATTACAAGGATTACAGGAAAGAAAGAAAAATACAGAAAGGAGGTTCGCAGTCCTCTAAAAACAGAAAAAGAAAGGAGGCTTCGAGACTGCTCTTCGCTGATTCCGTCCGCTGACTGGAGATCTTCAGCCGTAAGACTTCTCGATTCTGCCCACTACTTGGAGGTGTTGATATCCCGCATGGCGACCTGCGGCGTGATTCCACACAGAGCCCTGTGGGATGAAAATAAGACCTCCCAGCCGCCCGGGGGCGCCTGGATCTGGTGTTCAGTGCCAGGAGCTCTGCAATACGCTTTGGTTAGTTAAACCAAACTTTGCAAAAAAGCTCGAGCTCCTGGTACAGTCGATGCTTGGATCTCCACAGAGCACCCTCGTTCAGAGAGCCCGCAGTCCATGGAGATCGCCTTTAGAGAGTGCGCAGACCATGACAGACAGTCCCTCCCGGAGGAAGTTGTCTCGGGTCAAAGGCTCCTAAACCTCTACAGTACCTAACTGCCAGAATGTTTGGCAGAGGCAAAAGGGTCCCCATTACAGTGAAAAGTAAAAGAGAAGAAGGACCTCTGGTTTAAGTTCTCTCTCCCATGGCGAACTTACCCCTGTATTTATAGAGGGATGGAGGGCTCGACACTCAAGGGAATTTATGGGACAAGGTCTCCCATGCCCCACGAGGAGCACACGTCTTCCAATATGCTGACCACCGGCTCCGATGGTGACACGTGGAGCCATCTGCTCGATTTCCTTATTGGCCGTACCACCATACTTACTGCTATTTATGGTCTTCAGAATACGGAGTATCAACGCAAATATCTAAGAAGACCGTTCGGTACTCTCCCCAACTCAACTCACATGTCTTGTCACGAAAAGCGCTCGCCGAACTCAAGCATAGAAGAGCCGGGCTCAAAAGGATGGGGAGACAGAAATTACAAGAGCGAAAGCAGGAGAGACAGGGGTCTGCGACGACTTCGGTACTCCCGCTGGCTTAGCCCAGGACCAAACTAGGGGCAGTTCGGTATCTACTCCTACTGAGTCCATACATAAGTGAAACATTCGTCTTGGCAAAAAACACGCGACTGGTTAAGAAAAGACAAGTAGCTGGAGGAACTTTCAATTGCATTAAATTTTTGTTCATTACACAGCGCGGCAGGTACAATTGAAAGACAAATTACAAGAACATAAAAACAAAAAAGCCTTCTCCATGAACAGAGGTGATGAGACTGTCCCGAGGTCACGCTCGATCAGAGGCGCGAGCAGCAGCGTCAGAAGCCTCGCCAGCAGGAGGGGCAGAGTTCGGCGTCGGAAGTGGAAATGGAGGGGGTTCTCGGAAGGACGGATGATCCTCCAAGACCCCGACCTCCTTCAGGCCAGCGCGCCATCCTTTCACCCAGGCCTTATCCCTTACAACGAGGACTCTTTCCTTGTAGTAGGCAGTGACCTGCGCTCTGGCGTCCTCAAAAGCAGCATCGCACTCTGACTCGAGTCTCGCCTCGGCATCATCCGCCCTTTTGGATTCGGCTTGAAGTAGAGCCGAGTAGTCATCTTCCATCTTCGAGATGGAGACCTTGAGTTCGGCCACCCTAGTCCTCTCCGCCTCAGTCTCTCCCTTCGCTTGCTCGAGCTTCGCCGCATACTCCTCTTCGGCCCTCGTTAATTTCTGAGTAACAGCGTCTAGGGACTCCTGCAAGCCATTCTTCTCCGCGGTCAGCTCGGCAATGTCGGCGCCGTACTTGAACAGTCTATCGGCCGCGACAATGGACTTCTGCACTGCCTGTTAAAGAAGCAAGGCGTTCAGGACAAAATTCAGGAAACACACTGATATTGAACAGCTGGATAAAATATATAGAAGTTCAGATGGATTTACCGTGAAGTTCGACTGCAGCATCGACAGTATCAGCTTCTGGTCGCTGTACCTGTCCAGTTGCGCCATGTCTCGAGTTAGGGCGCAGGCTCGCCCAAGTGCCTCGAGGACTGGGGGATCGATCTTATGGAGAACGCGATCGTCCATCGTCATCGACCTCCCCAGTTCAAGCACGAAGCTCGGCTCCCACAGATGTAGGCCCTGAAATGGCGAAGCCGCGGCCGAACCAGGACCTGCCTCAGTTCTCGGCCTCTTCAGCGGCTGAACTTCCTCTTGCCCGGCCTCAGCTGGGGGAGAACGTACCTCCAGTCCGGCAGGGCTAGGAGGAGCGGAGACCTCTACCGCAGCCACGGGAGAATCTTCCCGAACCCCCAGAGAAGGAACCTCAAGGGGACCCAGATTCGTAGGCACCTGAGGAGCTCGGGCGTCTTCGACTCCGAGCGCCAAGGTCTCGAGGTCCTCGAAGGACAGACGTCTGGTGCGCCTCATCTCGGAACTCGGCGAAGGAGATCGGGCAATTTGACTCGACTTCCTTCCTGAGGCCTCATGTGGTCTCGACCCCGATGTGGAAGCTTGGGCACCGGACGCAACTCTGACGTCAGACGTCACTCGTGAAGGTCCCTCTTCGACCCTTGCTCTAGGACCAGACTGTTCTCGCCCGGCCTCGGGGTCGGCTCGATTGTACCCCTTATGTATCCACGATACTTCGGCTGGTACCCTAGCAGTGACCAAGCCGCCCTGCCCTCGTGACCGTTGTATCACTTCACTAAGCGGAGCCAGGCTTCATTCCTCTTCCAGATGTACCGAGCAGCCTGTTTTCTCTCCTTCAAAGTTGCACAGTGATCAGAGACATCAGCATGGCAGAACAGAAAAGATAAAACATATGGGAAACGAACAAAGAAAAAGGGTATTTACTTAGAACAGTCCCGAAATGGCGACGAACCTGGTAGCCTCTATCGGTGTCGGCCATCCCAAACTCCCAGTTGCCCGAGACATACAGAAGATCGTCTCCGGCATATTTACTCGAATCTTCCAAGTAGCGGACGAAGTTATCCCGACCCGGCTTAGCCCGGAGATAGTAAGCACCTCCAGACTTGCATATATCATAGACGTCCTCAATATCGAAGACGCCGAGGTTAATGCCCAGAACCTCGTTTAATTTGGCCGTGCCCATCACGATCTTAAAAACATTGGGCAGTTACTGGCAAGGGCAGAGACACCACTGACTGAGGCATCTCCTAAAAAGGGGGTGAAGAGGAAATCGGACCCCACCTTCTATCACGGCCACTAGGGGGAAAGGCATCCAACCCCCCGAGAAGTCACGGAGGTTGATGCCATTGGGTTCAGCACCCCTGACTTGGATATCGGCGGGAATCCTAAAAGTCGACCTGAAACCCTCAATTGCTGCCTCGCCCTCTAACCAGTGGCTATAGATGCCCATTCCTACCCTAATCTAAAAATAGAGGAACCCTCAACCTAGAAACCCACAGGAAGGAGGCCGGGTAAAGGGGACTTACGGAGGCGAAACGAAGATGCTGAGCAGCAAAGAGACTCGGCCCTAGCAACGCTCCACTTCTCAGGCGGAGTTCCCTCGCAGCGGCTTCCTCCTCTCTGATTCAGAATGACAAATAGGGAAGAAGTGAACCTCGATTGCCCTATATATATAGGAGAAGGGACCCCATCTTCAGAAACCCTAATGGCGCGCGCCAAAACAACACTTCCTAGGGCTCCGCGCACATCTTTTCAAAAATTGAATATATCCCTGACAAAACGGCGCGTGCGACCTCGAGGCGACCTGACAGCTAATCAGAAGATGACAAGCAGAGCCGTCGATATGTCTTCGGCATTGATTGACAGACGCCATTTATTGCTTCGATCATTAAAAGCGACTCCGATTAAAGGCCAAGCCCCAACTGTCAAGACCAAGAGGGACAATCCCAAGAGAACTCCCTGTCATATAGCTTCTGACCTCACTTTGCTGGCGAACCTCGCAAGGTCAGAAGCTAGGGGGCAATTGTGTGGGGAGATTTCCAAAACTCCAGGATTATGCTAATCACGGCTGTAAGATGGGATTAAGCGTTCTCACGTGCCTCCCGCATGCCATCTACGTGGCACCAGACTCACCTTGGCTGCCAGGGCAGAGGCCTCAGCCGAAGTCAGATAGGTCGTGGCCGCAAGCGCCGAGCTCGGTTACCCAGGTACCCACCTCGACTAAAAGCTTGACCTCGGCCAAAGGAGCCGGGACAAAAGCCGAAGCAAGAGAGAATCTCCACTCACGCCCTTCGCCCGCCACGCCATCGGACACGTGGAGGAATAGGGGCGCGGGCCAGTGAGACATATGTGATATCCAGCTGTCCACAATCTTCGTCAGATCACTGACAGGGCGGCATCCAGCGGCTGAAACCAAATCAGGGCAAGGCCCGAGGGTGGATCCGATGGTACCTCTACCGCCAAAGGCGTCCAACAAGATCTGGCCCCACATGACACGCATTAAATGCGTTATGGGCTGATCCGACTGGCATTAAATGCAACGTGGGCTGGAATGGACCGTATTTATTACTTTGTGGGCTGATCGGACCCTCATTTAATGAATGGTGGGCTGACATGTTGATGCCCCTAGACATGCCAGGACGTCATCATGAGCCTCCCCCATGCAACGTAGGCATCTTCCCCTATAAGAAGAGGAGCAATTTCCATTACAGGTATGCACACCTAAAACCAGAGAGCCGTTACTCTGCCTCTCTTCTTCCTCTCCTTCCTTTGTTCCAGTTCCCTCACTGACTTAGGGATCGGAGAGCCTTGCGCCGCTCAGGCCAGGGTCCTCTGACCGTTTGCTCTTCTCTTTCAGGCTAGGAGGTAGCAGATCATCTTCTTCATTTGGATAAGTCCTGTGAGGCTCCCCAAGTATCGTGGGTCATAATTTTCCTGCACCTACAGGAACGTAATTAAGTTATTTTGAGAGGATTCTTATCTTCCTTCTGGTAGGATCATTGATCAATTCTGTGCGATAAAATTTTAGGGAATGGGCTGTGTAAGTGCCTAAAAATTAAGGACTTCAATGCAGGGATTAAGGTCTCTGATTCGGATGATTTGGATGAAGTTTGCTGTGGCTCCGACTGGACCTGAAAAGGAAGAGAGGGAAGAAGCGTCAAAGGACCCTGGCTGCAGGCAGCGCAAGGCTCTCCGATGCTTAAGTCAGTGTAATGAACGAGCAGGGGAGATGGAGAGGAAATCGCAGAGTGATAGTGTGTATGATGGGTTGCGTACCTTTGGATGGAAGTGGATGTGCTATTTATAGGCGATGGGGTTGACCTTTGTGGGCGAGTTCCAAGACTGGGCCGGCCACTCGAGTGGCTACGTCCATTCAGCCCATAATGCATTAAATGCTGGCCCATGCTTCATTAAATGCTAGGCTTGCTGGGTCAGGCGGCGGTGCTGACTTTTGGGCCAGGTCCCATCAGGCCTGGCCTGGAGCCATGCCCTGGGGGCGCACGTGTCCTGTACGCCGTTTTGTCAGTAATGATAAGCTGCAGGGCATGCCTTGGCATGCGCCGCTGTTCTGTCGCTGGTCCCATCAGTCTCCGTCAAATCCGCGCTGCCGAGGTCGGGTAAGTCAAGTCTTCGAGAGCTCCCGCCTCGGGGAATGCCGCGGTCCTTCAGCCGCGGCCACCTCTGGCCCAGGGGAGGCGTAATCACTCTGTCCGGATGCCTGGGCTAGTGCTGATCTCGGCTTAGTGAAAACGCCCCCACACAGGCTGCAACCATTCATGCTTTGTCGCAGACCTTCATCTATTACAATAAGTGGAACTGGGAAGCTATTAGAGCTCTAAATCCTCACCACATTGAAGAATAAATAAAATCTTGGACATTTATCTTCAACATCTCAAGATTTGTTTTTCCCTACATTGGGAATTCAAATTTATGCATTTCACGTGACATTCACATTTCATACCAGCTGAGCTATAGTTTGGGAACCTTGAGGAAAATTATTTGGAAACCAGACGAGAATGGTCAGGTCCCACTCGTGTTGGTTAATCAGGTGTCTTAAATTATTTGGCCTCGATCCTTGATCAAATCAATTTGCCTCTTTGATTATTGAAGGCCCATCATCTTACTGTTTCTCGTGGCTAGTCAGCCCTCGTCACTTAGAATGACATTTGAGAGGTTAGCTGAAAAGTGCACACCTCAATTAAAAAAGATCCATCTCATGGCCCATTAACATCTCCAGTGCTGCCAACAAAGGACTCCGCTCAACTTGAAAAAGTCATCGAATTTGAGTAATTGAGTTTTGGGGTCGTTGTCGTCATCATCAACACATTATCTAATCTATGTTTGGTCCGGTTGACTATGTATGGAACTTTTACTTTATTTACTCAAACCTATTGGAAGCTATTTTCTTTTAACTTACACAATCCATCATATTTATCCAAAATACTTCCTGGACGCCACCTTGTTGCGGGAATCTCGCACTAGGATTCAACTCATCCTGACTGTAAGTGCCTAAAAATTAAGGACTTCAATGCAGGGATTAGGGTCTCTGATTCGGATGATTTGGATGAAGTTTGCTGTGGCTCC
Source organism: Litsea cubeba (assembly GCA_012931725.1). NCBI lineage: Eukaryota > Viridiplantae > Streptophyta > Magnoliopsida > Laurales > Lauraceae > Litsea > Litsea cubeba. Next base: position 51,536,845 of record CM022946.1, on the reverse strand, counting down.
GACTGGACCTGAAAAGGAAGAGAGGGAAGAAGCGCCAAAGGACCCTGGCTGCAGGCAGCGCAAGGCTCTCCGATGCTTAAGTCAGTGCAATGAACGAGCAGGGGAGAAGGAGAGGAAATTGCAGAGTGATAGTGTGTATGATGGGTTGCGTACCTTTGGATGGAAGTGGATGTGCTATTTATAGGCGATGGGGTTGACCTTTGTGGGCGAGTTCCAAGACTGGGCCGGCCACTCGAGTGGCTACGTCCATTCAGCCCATAATGCATTAAATGCTGGCCCATGCTTCATTAAATGCTAGGCTTGCTGGGTCAGGCGGCGGTGCTGACTTTTGGGCCAGGTCCCATCAGGCCTGGCCTGGAGCCATGCCCTGGGGGCGCACGTGTCCTGTACGCCGTTTTGTCAGTAATGATAAGATGCAGGGCATGCCTTGGCATGCGCCGCTGTTCTGTCGCTGGTCCCATCAGTCTCCGTCAAATCCGCGCTACCGGGGTCGGGTAAGTCAAGTCTTCGAGAGCTCCCGCCTCGGGGAATGCCGCGGTCCTTCAGCCGCGGTCACCTTTGGCCCAGGGGAGGCGTAATCACTCTGTCCGGATGCCTGGGCTAGTGCTGATCTCGGCTTAGTGAAAACGCCCCCACACAATTGCCCCCCAGTCTTCCGAGCTCTTAAGGGCGTCACAACTCTTTGAGGTCGGAAGGCTGACAGGTTTCGCCGAGGTGCAATATGCCGTGGTGCCCAGATGACTTCCTGTCCGGGCTCGGGGGAGCCCAAACGTCTCCAGGCCTTCGGAATTCTACCGCCGTTTCGGTAGCTGGCGCCTTTACTCTTATCCGCTGTTGCTTCCGTACCCGAGGCATTAAATGGCGCACGAGAAACGGGCTGGCGCTTCCACGTGCCTCTCCCTATTTGGCTGGCCCGTCTTTTCACGGCGGCGCGCGCAGTGAAAAGACGCGCCCATCTTGAAATTCGAAGAGGCGCCATGATTAGGCGCCTGTTTTCTGGCTATAAGTAGGGGCTTGCCCCTTCTTCTCTCCCTTTTACTCGCGTTCTGCCTCTCTTTCCTTTCCTTCTTCTTCCTCTCGCTTTCGGAGCCCTCGTCCTTCCTTTCCTGCCTTCACCTCTGCCGAAGGGGCCTGTTGCGCAGAGAATCTCTAGGCTTCACTGCCAGGACTCCGTTCTGCATCTTGACCACCTTGTAAGTCTTCTTCTTCCTCTCCCTGTTTCGTTCAGTTTTCTGCCTGGTCTAGGGTTTTCTCCGTTTAGGGCTTTTCCTGTTTTTAGGGTTTCTTCCTTCTCCTTAGTATACTTCTGGCGCTTTCGCCTAAGGGATGGGTATCTACAGCCATTGGATTGAGTCTGAGAGGGGCCTAGCTGACCTTAGGGCTAGGTATGGTATACCTGAAGGAGTCCAGGTCATGGCGGCTACAGTCATATCTTATGCCCTTGGGGATTTTTGCGATGGCTGGATGCCGTTTCCCCTGGTTGCCGTGATCGAGGGCGGGGTTAGGTTTCCCCTCCGCCCTCTGCTTAGGGACTGTCTCCGAGCATGGCACCTCTGCCCCTGCCAACTGATGCCCAACAGTTTCAAAATTATAATGGGTACGGACGCGCTCAATACAATACTGGGCATCAGTCTCGGCGTCCACGATATCGAGGAGGCCTATGATATCTGTAAGTCCGGAAAGGACATGTACTACCTCCGCGTCAAGTCGGGGCGGAGGCCCTTCGTGCAGGCCTTAGAAGATTCCAATAAGTATGCCGGGGACGATCGCCTGATGGTCACTGGCGGTTGGGAGTTCGGTGAAGACGAGCCCATCTCGACAAGAAATTTCAGGATCCCTCGTCACTACGGCACCCCTCCAAGTAATTAAACCCTGAGTTCATCCTCTTACTTTTCGTCCCCTTTCCTACTTGCCGATCTGATATCTTTGGTTTGCTCTGCAGACGCTCGTCAGAGGAGAGCTGCCGCTTTCCGAGAAGGCTGGGAGCCGAACAGAGCTTGGATCCGAACTTTAGAGAGTTACCACGGCCACGGTGACAGGTCCGCGTGGAAGCTGCTGGGATACGAGCCCAGGTACCGCGGCTACCGGGAAAGGAAGGTGATTGCTCATCGCAGGCAAGCCGCGGCGGAGGTAGAGGGAGAGACCAGGGCGGACGAGGACCGGACCGCGGGGGACCGTTCTGCGACCAACTCTGAGGCGTCCACCTCGGGGTCCGAAGACAACGCCGAGACGATCGGTAAGATCATCCTGTCCGATTCAGAGTCCGAGGGAGAAATGGACCGGACCCGTCCGAAGCCCGTCCTACGAAACCTGAAGGCCGTCCCAGTGACCGGCAAGGGTCCGGGCGCACCTTCTTCTTCCCGCGCTCCCGCGCAGACGAGCGCGCCTTCGTCGTCAGTCGTGCCCCCGCCTTCCAGTACGCCGCTCGCCGCGACCGGGAGCGGGACGCCTGGTTCGTCCACCATCGTAGCCTCGCAGGGGGACGACCAAGCCCGCAAGAGGGCCCGGGTGGAGAGCTCGGCGGGTGGATCGTCCGGGTCTGTCATGGGAGCGCGGGATCACCCCGCTCCATGGAAGCCGAGCTTGATGGTCCAGCCCGGGAGGCCGCTGTCGGTGGAGGATCGCCTCTCGGGGGGACCGTCCGTGGTTGCCTGCTTGGGGAGCGCCTGCGCCCTGCCGCGGGACATGGAGAACCATGACAAAATGGACGACATCTCCCTCCTGGCTGCGCAGATGAAGGCCAACCTGAGTGTAAGTCTGATTTTGTACTTCAATTTTTACTATTTGGTTATGGCTTCCGCTCTTTGGTGAATAACTTGCTTGGTTGTCTCCTGCTTTCTTGTAGAGCGTCCAGATGGCTCAGATTTCGGTGTCTCGTATCCAGAAGTGCCACGCCGAGGTGAAAAGACTCCAGGCTGTATGCGAACAGCAAAGGAAAGACCTGGAGGAGGCGAAGGTGAAGGTGTCTGAATACGAGGACACGCACCGATCCCTTTTTGCCGAACTTGACAAGCTCAAGTCGGCTTTTGATCTGACAAAAAGGAGGGAGGCCGAGCTGGAGAGGACGATCGCGGGGCTGGAGAGCCAAAAGGCTGATCTAGAGCTCACCCTTCAAGCCGAAGTCAAACTCGCCTTCCAGGATGGCGTCGACGCAGCGGGCGATGAGTATGCCGCGCAAGTCAACGACATTCGGGTCTCGGCTTGGGAGATGGGCTGGAGGGCGGCGTTGGTCAAGATGGGCGTCTCCTGCGACCACCCGACCTATGCCAGGCCGGATGAGTATCCTCGCTCGGATGTCATCGAAGGTGCAGAGACGGGCCCCGGTGCCCAGTCGACACCGGAGCTTCCCTCCGCATTGCCGGAGGCGTCTGCCGCGGTCGCGGACCCCGTGGCGGCATCCGCACCCGAAGCTCCTCCTGCCGCGTGAAGTCGGCCTGCTGTTATCCCTTTTGTTTGTTGCTTTTGATGTATCTTTTCTTTTGACGCATCGCGTCCTTCTATGTAAAAAAGGCGCTTTTTGAATGAAAGAACCTGTCTATGTTTGATTTGCTTGTTTTGAACCACTCTTCGTGGGCTATTAATTTTTAGCCGAAGAATCGAGCGCTATAGCGGGCGAGTGATATTAGCTTGGTGAGTGTCGCGGCAATTTAATGTGTAAGGCGATTCCCTTGGTTTGTGAACAGTGATCGAGCTGGCCATCCGGTACGTAGCCGAGATGCGCACGGAATGGAGATGCCCCCCTGGCTCGTCACCAGGAGCCGTGCCGTCAATCTGGCGCGTAGCCGAGATGCGCACGAGATGGAGATGTCCCCCTGGTTCGTCACCAGGGGCCGTGCCGTCAATCTGGCGCGTAGCCTAGATGCGCACGAAATGGTGATGCCCCCCTGGCTCGTCACCAGGGGCCGTGCTGGCTATCTGGCGCGTAGCCGAGATGCGCACGAGATGGAGATGTCCCCCTGGTTCGTCACCAGGGGCCGTGCCGTCAATCTGGCGCGTAGCCTAGATGCGCACGAAATGGTGATGCCCCCCTGGCTCGTCACCAGGGGCCGTGCTGGCTATCTGGCGCGTAGCCGAGATGCGCACGAGATGGAGATGTCCCCCTGGTTCGTTACCAGGGGCCGTGCTGGCAATCTGGCACGTAGCCGAGATGCGCACGAGATGGAGATGTCCCCCTGGTTCGTCACCAGGGGCCGTGCTGGCAATCTGGCACGCAGCCTAGATGCGCACGAGATGGAGATGTCCCCCTGGCTCGTCACCAGGGGCCGTGCTGGGGCGTCGTTGTTGTTGATTTAGAACACGGACAAGACTTTTTCTTGAGAGAAAATGAACTTCATTGATTTTGCGTAAACGGAATACATTCAATAGTAAAATTTCTTCAGATGCGATGCGTTCCATGGCCGCGGCAGCGGTTTCCCGTCCATATCTTCAAGCTTGTATGCGGACCGCCCCGCGGTCGAGACTACCTTGAACGGACCGCGCCAGTTTGGGGCCAACTTGCCCTGATTCGGATCCTTATCTGCGGGCAGTGCCTTCTTCAGGACCAGCTCTCCGATGGAGAACTTTCTTTCCCGCACTTTTTGATTGTAACCCCTTGCCAATCGTTGCTGATAGGCTGCTAAACGGATGGAGGCGGCTTCTCTGCGCTCTTCGGCCAGATCCAGTCCCAGGGTGAGGTTTTTATCGTTCTGGGCCTGGTCAAAGAGTTCAGATCTGAGGGTCGGGAGACCGATTTCGAGGGGGATCACGGCTTCCATTCCGTATGCCAAGGAAAAAGGAGTTTCTGAGGTGGAGCGTCGCGGAGTGGTCCTGTAGGCCCACAGCACGCTGGGTAGCTCTTCCACCCACCTTCCTTTGGCCCCATCAAGTCTTTTCTTGAGCCCATCCAAGACCACCTTGTTGGAGATTTCAGCCTGACCATTGCTCTGGGGGTAGGCCGGCGTCGAGTAGTGGTTTCTTATGCCGAGCTCCTTGCAAAAGTTCTCGAAGAGGCTGGAGTCAAATTGGGTCCCGTTGTCCGAGACCAAGACACGAGGGATGCCGAACCTCGTGACGATGCTCTTCCATACGAAGTTCTTGGAGTCCCGCTCTGTGATGGAAGATAGTGCTTCTGCCTCGATCCACTTTGTGAAATAGTCGGTGGCCACTATCAGCCACCTTTTATTCCCCGGAGCTCGGTGGAGAGGACCCACGATGTCCAGCCCCCACTGTGCAAAAGGCCATGGACTGGAGAGCGGGCTCAAATCCTGTGCGGGTTGATGGAGGTTGTGCGAGAATTTCTGGCACTTTTCGCACTTCATAGCGTACATCTGTGCGTCCTTTTGCATGTATGGCCACCAGTATCCTTGGCTTATAGCCCGGTATGCTAGTGACCTTCCTCCGATGTGACTTCCGCAGATGCCTTCATGTATTTCGTAAAGGAAGTCTTCAACTCGGCTTGGGTGGACGCACTGGAGGTAGGGGCCCGTGAAGGATTTCCTGTACAGCTTTCCTTCTGGAGAGAGCCAGAACCGGGCTGCCCGGAGCCTGATCTTGTGAGCTTGCGCTCTGTCCTCGGGGAGTTGGTCGTCTTTGAGGTATGCGATGATGGGATCCATCCAACTGGGCCCGAGGTCGGCACACAGGACTTGCCGTGGTGGGCTGAGCTCTATGCTTGGCGATGTTAGCGAGCCAACTTCTATAGTTCTCTTTTTTCCAGCCTCGACGGCGGAGGCCAAGTTGGCGAGTGCGTCGGCGTGCGAGTTAGAGTCTCTGCCGATTTGTTTGATCTCTGCTTCCGGGAATTGGGAGAGGAGTTTCTTGGCGAGGGCTAAATAGGCTGCCATTCTATCGTCGCGAGCCTGATAATCTCCAGTGAGCTGGCTCGTCACCAACTGCGAGTCACTGTAGATTACCAGCTGTTGAGCTCCGAGAACCTTTGCACTATTCAGCCCTGCCAGCAATGCTTCATACTCTGCCTCGTTATTTGACGCTCGGAAGTCGAGAGTCAGTGCTTGCTCAATTACTAGCCCTTCCGGAGACTGGAGGACTATGCCGACACCGGCCCTTCTAGAGGTGGAAGACCCGTCAACAAAGACCTTCCAAGCCGAATCTCGGGAGGTGTCCCGAGATAGCTCGTAATCAGTCTCCGGGACTAGGCCATCCTGCCCCTTGCCCCCCAGTGCGGGGTCGAGTGGGCTCGGCGCCGAACTTGGCGGAGTGAACTCGACGATGAAGTCTGCCAAAATCTGCGCCTTGATCGCTGTCCGGGGCTGGTAATGGATGTCGTATTGCCCTAGCTCCACGGCCCATCTCGAAATTCGCCCAGAGAAGTCGGCCTTCCTGAAGACGGACTTGAGTTGGTGCTCCGTAATCACCACTATCTTGTGGGCCTGAAAATAGTGCGAGAGCTTCCGAGAGGCACTTACAAGGGCCAGTGCGAGTTTCTCCATTGGCAAGTATCTGGTTTCGGCGTCGAGGAAGGTTTTGCTGGTATAATAGATGGGCTTTTGCTGCCCTTCATCTTCTCTGACCAGGACTGAGCTCACCGCGTGGCTGGAGACCGCCAAGTATAGGTACAATGTTTCGCCTTTCTTCGGGGTTGATAAGAGTGGAGGCGAGGCCAAATAGGCTTTGAGTTCCTGGAGGGCCGAGTCGCATTCTGGGGTCCACTCAAATCTCAGGTTCTTTCGCAGCAATTGGAAGAAAGGGCGACATTTGTCTGAAGACTTGCTGATGAAGCGGTTGAGGGCGGCGGCCATGCCAGTGAGCCTCTGCACCTGCTTTGTCGTTGCCGGGCTCTGAATTCCCAGGATCGCGGAGATCTGGTCCGGGTTTGCTTCAATACCGCGTCGCGTGACGAGGCTCCCTAAAAATTTTCCGGACCCGACCCCGAAGGCGCATTTGGAGGCGTTCAGCTTCAGCCCGAACTTCCGAAGAACTTCAAAAACTTGCCCAAGATCCGCCAGATGGTTGAGAGACTGGGTGGATTTGACGACCATGTCGTCGATGTATACCTCGACTGTCTTGCCGAGGTGCTCCTGGAACATTTTGGTGACTAGCCTCTGATAGGTTGCTCCCGCATTTTTGAGGCCGAATGGCATCACCTTATAGCAGTAGGTTCCCCTAGGAGTGATGAATGCCGTTTTCTCCTGATCCGGCTCGTACATGGGTATCTGGTGATAACCGCGGTAAGCGTCGAGAAAGCTCATCCTTTCGTGACCGGCGGTGGCGTCAATCATCTGGTCGATCTTCGGTAGAGGGAAGCAGTCTTTGGGACATGCTCTGTTGAGATCAGTGAAGTCGACGCAGACCCTCCATTTTCCGGTCTTCTTCTTCACCACCACGGTGTTTGCCAGCCACTTTGGGTATTGGACCTCCCTGATGGCGCTTGCTTCAAGCAGTTTTTCCACCTCTTCGACCACGGCTGCAGACTGGTCGATTCCGGACCTTCTTGCCTTTTGAACCACTGGCTTGGCCTGAGGGTCCACATTTAGTCTGTGGCTCATAACTTCTGGGTTTACGCCTGGCATTTCCTGCGGGGTCCAGGCGAAGACATCTCTGCTCCGCAATAGGAAACTGAGCAGCTCGGATCGCTCCTGCTTGGCGAGCTGGCTCCCAAGAAGGAAGTACCTCTCTGGATCACTGGGGTCGATCCTGACCTCGGTGAGGTCCTCGATACTCTTTTCTCCTGGATCACGGCCGACCCTCTCTAGCTCCGCTTCGAGCTCTGCCATGTGCACTTGCTTTGGCTCTTCCTCGCCGGACACCACGGCCATCATGCAACGTTTGGCCATTTGCTGATCCCCATTGACTGTGACCACCTCGACTCCGCCATCCCTTTCCAAAGGGAACTTGAGCTTTTGATGGTAGGAGGAGGGGACGGCTTCTATCTGGTGCAGCCAGCTCCGCCCTACGATGGCATTGTAGGGAGATGGGGTGTCCACTACGAGGAAGTCGGCCACCACTGACGCGCCACCTACTCGAACTTCGAGGGAGACTCTCCCTTTGGGGTACACGGGCTTGGCGCTGAACCCTATCAGGGGGGTCCGCGCCTCCTGGAGGTCTTCCTCCGTTAGCCCCATCCTGGTGAAGCAGTCGAAGTAGAGGATCTCGGACGAACTGCCGGAGTCGACGAGGATCCTTTGCACCTTGCAACTCCCCAACTTTAGGGTCATGATCAGTGGGTCATTGTGAGGGAGTTGGACTCCTTTCAGGTCCTCGTCTGAGAACCAGATCTTCGGCCTTTCTTTGCGGGCCTTCTTTGGGGACGGCCCGAGATCGGCCGACATGACCTGCTTCCCATGGGAGGCCCTCCTGGCCTCGGCGCGGGCTTGACTGCTGCTCTGCTTGGTAGGGGCCAGGTGGATGACGCTTATGAGCCTCTCTGAACCGTCGCTGTCGTGATTCTCTTCAGTTCGGCGCCGAGGTCGGTCGTTGCTCCCGCTGCCCGCTGCCTTGCAGAACTCCTTCAGGTGCCCGTCCTTGACGAGCAATTCGAGATGGTCCTTGAGACGGTAGCAATCATTGGTGTTATGCCCGTTCTGCTTGTGAAAAGCGCAGAACCTGTCTTGATCTCTTTTGGAGTTATCGCCCTGCAGGGGGCGCGGCCATTTGAAGTATGGTTTTCCCTGGATCTTTTCCAGGATTTGGTGAATCGGTTCCGTAAAAACCGTGTTGACCCTCTCACGCGAACGGTAAGATGGTTTGTGTCTCTTGCCTCCTCCCGAGGTGCGAGCCCAGGATGAGGCCCGGTCGCCCGAGCGATGTTCTCGGCTTGCTTCATCTCTACGGGAGGTCTTCCTTTCTTCGTCTACGGACCGGTCCTCATGCCTGGATCGGTCTTCCTGCCGCGATCGGTCATCCTGCCGAGATCGGCTTCCCTGCCGAGATCGGCCCTTGGAGACGCCGAAACTTTCGTTGGCGCGCGCCTCGTCCTCCTCTTGCTCGATATATTTACTTACCCTCGTCATGAGGGCTGTGACGGAGGGCACAGGATTTCGAACGAGCTCTCTCCTGAGCTCGCACCCTGGTAGGAGGGCGTGCTTGAAAGATCTGATTGCCACGTCCTCGGAGGAGTTGTCAATCTCGCTGTATACTGTCCAGAACCTCTTTGCGAACTGAGTGACGCTTTCGCTCCACCTCATCCTGAGGGCCATGAGGTCGCTGTCAGTCTTCGGGATGACCCGGTGCGCCTGGAACTTTCCCAGGAAGGAGTCCCGCAACTGGGGCCAGCTCGAAATCGACCCCTCTGGGAGTCCACAGAACCACTTGAGGGGGAGATCCCCCAAGCTGGAAGAGAAAACTCGGCAGTTGAGGTGCCCGACGTCACCCCAGACGGACAGCTTCTGGGTGAAATGCCGGAGGTGTGCTGATGGGTCCGAGGCTCCGTCATAGAGGACGAACCTCGGGACACTGAACTTCTTCGGGAGGGGGTACTCGATTATTTCTCTGGTGAAGGGTGACGAGTCGAGGCCAGCAAAGTCGGGGAGGTCCAGCTGGCTTTGGGCGAGCCCCGCCTCCTTTAGGGTGTTCTGGAGGGCCTGCTTGACCAGGCGGTTGATCACAGCCTGCTGGTCCGACGCCTCCGATCTCGGCACTGACCCCCTGTCTTCGTGGTCATGGTAAGAACTCCCGACGTGACTTCGCTCCCGACTCTTATCGTTCAGGTGGTCTCTCAAGTCTTTGCCGGTGACGGGATCCTTCCTGCCCACGGGATCGCCGCCCCCGGGGGCTACTCCCTTTTCTCGGAGCTGCTGCCTGAGCTGGCGGATGAGATCATCTTTCTCCTGGAGGGCGAGATTCTGGGCCCTGATTGCGGCCTGAGCGGGGTCGGCTTTGTCGCCGCCGCGGTCCGAGTGGCGCCCGGATCGATGTGACCCCTCCGCAGCCGGGGCCTTGTCCTTCGGGAAGCGCTCCTGAAGGGGAGCGTTCAGCCGCGGTGGGCCCCCCAGCTCTAGCGGGGACGACGCGGACTCGGTGTGGTAGCTTTCTACCTCTGCGGCCTCCCTTGACGCGTAGGGCAATGGTCCAGGGAGAACCAGCGGCCCTGGGGGAAGGGACTTCGGGTGCTTTGCGCCTCTCTTGTTCCTCGGAGCCATTGGTGATTGAAAAGAATTTTGGGAAAGGTTTTGAGGTATGGGTTAGTACTTCCCCACAGACGGCGCCAATTGTAAGTGCCTAAAAATTAAGGACTTCAATGCAGGGATTAGGGTCTCTGATTCGGATGATTTGGATGAAGTTTGCTGTGGCTCCGACTGGACCTGAAAAGGAAGAGAGGGAAGAAGCGCCAAAGGACCCTGGCTGCAGGCAGCGCAAGGCTCTCCGATGCTTAAGTCAGTGCAATGAACGAGCAGGGGAGAAGGAGAGGAAATTGCAGAGTGATAGTGTGTATGATGGGTTGCGTACCTTTGGATGCAAGTGGATGTGCTATTTATAGGCGATGGGGTTGACCTTTGTGGGCGAGTTCCAAGACTGGGCCGGCCACTCGAGTGGCTACGTCCATTCAGCCCATAATGCATTAAATGCTGGCCCATGCTTCATTAAATGCTAGGCTTGCTGGGTCAGGCGGCGGTGCTGACTTTTGGGCCAGGTCCCATCAGGCCTGGCCTGGAGCCATGCCCTGGGGGCGCACGTGTCCTGTACGCCGTTTTGTCAGTAATGATAAGATGCAGGGCATGCCTTGGCATGCGCCGCTGTTCTGTCGCTGGTCCCATCAGTCTCCGTCAAATCCGCGCTGCCGGGGTCGGGTAAGTCAAGTCTTCGAGAGCTCCCGCCTCGGGGAATGCCGCGGTCCTTCAGCCGCGGTCACCTTTGGCCCAGGGGAGGCGTAATCACTCTGTCCGGATGCCTGGGCTAGTGCTGATCTCGGCTTAGTGAAAACGCCCCCACACACTGACTATATGATCTAACTGGTCGAGCAACTCCACTTGTCTTGGGTGGGTCAAAAACTAGTTTTACTACACTGGCTCAAGTCGGGTGGATCCAGCAAGGCCCAAGTCTGGACTCTCCAAATCATGGTCTCACTCAATCAGTTGCGGACTCAGGATTTTTGTTTGAAGGGTACCGACTTTAATAGGTAGTTTAGTTTTGTGGGCAAACCGAAGATTCTCATGTAGATTTTAAGGGTGGACCCCTAATTTTTATTAGATTTTTTAAGCATGCCATGGTTTAACGGGTGTGACTGCACTCACGTGGTTATGCCTAGGTTTGCCTCTTCACTTAGCCGAATTGAATTGCACTCGAAGTGGCCAAGTTGAGTTACACACGAATCTCTTACTAATTTATCCCCAATAGAAAAGGCCGCATAAATATCATTTTTCATTCTAAGTTTCGTTTTTTTTTTTTTTTTTTTGGGTACCCAACTAAGGGGGCATTGAAACCCGCCAACCATGGGAGTGGACCCCAGCACACATTATGCTGCTATTGGAAGAAACTTGAGGGCTTGTTTAGGAACTTCACTAGTAGAGTGGAGTGAAATAAATCCTCCATTTTTCAAATAAAGGGTTACATCAAAAGTACATATTTTCAAAATTCCTTCATTCTTTAAAAAAAAAAAAAGGTTAAAACGCAACCTCATTTCTCTACTAAAGGACAAAAAATGACATTCTACCGAGTCATGCGACTCACATGATTTCAAGGTTCCTTCTTTCTTTTTTTTTAGAAGATCATGACACATTCGATGAAAGATCTATGCAATCACAGGTTTATACGTTGTTTATTCAATTGAGTGAAAAAAAAATGATAACTCTTATTTTTATTTAAATTAATGGATTTTGCAAAAGAAAAAAAAAAAAAAAAAAAAAAAAAAAAAAAAAAACTTTAAGTGGCCATTGCACCAAACATGGAACTTTAGCATAGTGAACCAAACAGGGAATCCGTAAAGAAAAAGTAACTTTTTCACCATTTTTTTTTGTGGTCGCTATCGACCTTCATTTTCTATATTGAAGGTCGACGGCGACCCTCGCTATAACAAGTGAAGGTCGTCGCCGACCCTGAGCAGACATAAACTCTTCATCTTCTTCCTTCTTCCTCTCTTCCTTTAATCGAAAACTCAAACACCCACAAATCCAAAATGTCCCAAACAAACCATGCTCTTCATCTCATACATAAAATGGTGAAAATCCCACCGCTTTGGAGAGGCTCTTCGGGCTTTTGAGGATTCAAGTAATGCGATTCAATTGGATAATTACAGTTTTGGTATCATGATTAGAGGTTGTTTGTGAGATGGGTGATTTGGGCAAGGCATTTAAGCTGTTATCTCAAATGGGGGACGCGGGTTATACGCCGAATGTTGTTATATACACTACATTGATTGATTGGATTAGTTCGGGAAAGAGAGGAAGAAGGAAGAAGATGAAGAGTTTATGCTGCTTAGGGCCGACGGCAACGCTCACTTGTTTTAGCACACAGAAAATGAAGGTTGATAGCGACCACAAAAAAAAAAAAATAAGAAAATGGTGAAAAAGTTACTTTTTTTGTACGGATTTCCTATTTGGTGCACTACTGGCTAAAGTTCTTTGTTTGGTATAGTGGCCACTTAAAGTTATTTTTTTTGTAAAATTCCCTAAATTAATTTATACTCGCTAAAATATGACAACTCGTAAGATTATGTATTTATTTGACATTTATTTTTTTAACTTTTTAGATTTTTATGGATTTCTTAATATATTTTTAAAGATTGTTTGGCTCTACGGTGTGACCCGTTCGGACTAGACTAGTCAACTCAAACGATGAGTAGGGATGCAAATGGACCAGTTTCGGGTTGGATCCATAGTGGACCCTGAACCATATCCATTTTGTAAAGGTGAAGGTGGTTCTGATTCTGGATTTAGTTTCAACTCGGAACTTGTTTACATGGTTCCAAACCCAGTTTTTATGAAAGGACCAGGTTCGGGTCGGAATTGGTTACAACTTATCCTTTTTTTTTTATTTACTTAATGTAGGAATATTATTCTACCCAAAAATGAAAAGGACTCAATAATAGTGCATCAAGTCTACCTTCTGCAACTGATAAATCCAAACTTCTTTCGAATCAAAATATAGGTTGTTACATATGAAGTTTTTGGCATTAGCCTATACATATTCAAGAACTATATCTCGAAAGTGCACATCCACATGCTATATTCTAAGCCTATGGGTCAAAATTTATATGGATCCAGACCTAGACCCATTTAGCAATCAAAACTTAAATTGGGTTTCGGATCCAAACTGATTTTAGAATCACAACCTAAAATAGGTTTCAAACCTCCCTTTTCACGGGTAGGGTTTTAAAATATTGCTGCAAACCGGTTTTTACTCTATCCACAATTTTTTTTGAAACGGTCTCTATCCACATTTCAAAGTTCCAACGTCTAACTACCTCATGATCACTCATCAATCCATCTAACCTAAAGTGGAAAAGGATAAAGCTGAGGGTGAAAAACAAGATTAATGTGCCAGTTGCCACTCAATCATACAAGTCGTTGTATTTTAGTTATAATACTGTTTGCCTGAAAACAGGTATAGTCCCATAAAGAATAAGACCATCCCAACAAATATACCTTCAACTGTCACCATAAAGTGTAGGGACATCCCAACAAATATATCTTTAAGCTATCAAACTCTAATATATTTTAACGGGATATGCTCTCATATCAAAGATATCTCTCATCTTAAATATGAGAGATTGGGTGGGGCCCTCAAATCCATATCAAATGCCAACAACAACTTAAATGTGAGGCCCCCACCCATATATCTCATATAAGGTGAGAGATATCTCTCGTAGGAGCTAGTGCCTTATCTATTCATAACTAATCCCAAATCACCTAGTCATTCGACTCACATGGACTTCTATGCTTTGTCACAAATTTCGGTGATATTTTGAAAATATCATTATATCACTACTATAATCTTGATCTTCTAAGATGGATTTTTTTTTTAATTCTAAGATGTTATAGTTGAGAATATTGTGGTATTTTCATTTTAATAATACTTTCTTGGTATTTAGTAGAATTAATCCTTGTTTATTAGTATTTTATTCGATTGTATATTAACTCATTATCATCATCATCATAATCATCGACCTCTTGCCCCAACTAAGTTTTCGGCTACACGAATGTTTTTTCACTATTCTAATCTCTCCGAGTCAAATTTGTATATATGAAGCATTATATATTTTACTTTATTTTCCTATGTTAAAAGCACTATATATTTTACTTTATTTTCCTATGTTCTAGCTTTAATTAATTTACTTTTAATAATGATTATGATAATATCTCAAGAAAAATTAAGAGGAAATATGAGTCTCATAGTAAAATCAGATCGAGATGGTAAAATCCAATGAATGAGACCTGAAAGAATATGCGAAATCTATATATGAAGAATGAATACCTATCACTGATATAAAAAATTACTGCAAAATACTATGATATTTTTGGTGGAAAATGGTGAAAACATTCCAAATATTATTGCAAAACATCAAAATATATTTCAAAAAACAATGTGATGACATTTAATGATATTTACATTCTTAACCAACCCACATGATAAATGATTTTGCGCAAGACGCGCGTAGTCCACACAATTTGAAAGGTGGGAACCTTTTAATTTCGGGCCAGTACCATATCCTCCAGGTACACCTTATAATACTCGTTGTCGCTTCAATAATTGGCACTCGACCCTTGGCCCATTTTTATACTCATTCGACATTTACTTGCCACTTCATTGAAAAGTCGGGGAGAAAATAAAAATAATGCCACTAAAAAATGAGAGAATCACAACTCCTGAGGTTATGATGATAGGGCTGATTTTATGTCCAACCCTGGCGTGTTTGGTTAAAGGTATTTCTAACAATTAATTAAGATTGTTGGTAATTTTTGATATAATGTGATATTTTGTTTCCTATGAATTTTAAATTCTATGTTTGATGTAAGAATTTAGAATTTCGGACTACATGAAAAGGCACATTTAGGTGGAATTCCAAACCCCTCCACTTGATGGGGCATTTGAAATTACAACAAAATGTATAGAGAGTGGAATTCTAGAAAAAAAGTTTTTTTTTTTTGGTACCCCAACCAAGGGGACTAAGACCAAAGAGAAAGCCTGCATACATACAGGAAGGTAGCCCAGTCAAGTGGGAAGGATGCTCGAATAACCAAGAAGAAAGCCCACACAAGTGGAAAAGGAGCCCGAGTTTCAAAAATTTCAAAAGGTCATTTGAAACCTTTTAAGAGGTTGAAATTTGGAATTTTGGTAAAAGAAACATAGCATTTCAAATGCTAGGGGACAAATATCTTGATATGTATGTTTTTTTTTACCTTTAATTATCATGTTTGCATGAGAAAAATAGAGTGGAGAAGTAAACTGATAATGTGACATTACTAACCTTCACCCTTCCACAAGCATTTCTTTTACACAAGAAATTGTGATAAAGTGTAGTGAAGATAAAGTTCTTGATAAAAAGTGGTTTGCAATTTGAGACATTTTTTCTCACCTCTACTTATTAACCATATACTATCTGAATAAATATTTTACCATACCTCTATTTTTACTTCAACTTACCGTATCTTTATATTTTGTATGCTGTGATGTCTATCTCACCTCTACTACATACATGTAAATAAACATGCCCACATCCATAGTCAATTAGTCATTATACTCTTTCTTTTAATATATGTAACTATGAAGAGATAAGAATTTGTGTGGGGAGATTTCCAGAGCCACAGGATTAAACTAATCACAGCCATCAGATGGGGCTAAGCATCCTCACGTGCCATCCGCGTGCCATCTACGTGGCACCAATCTCACCCCGGCTACCAGGACAGAGGCCTTGGCCGAAGTCAAGCATGTTCGAACCGCTATAGCCGAGCTCGGCTGTTTCATGTACCCACCTCGGCAGAGAGCACCACCTCGGCTGAAGGAGTCTAGACGAAAGCCGAGGCAAGAAAGAACCTCCACTCGCACCCCTCATTCCCCACGATGTCGGACGCGTGGGGGAATAGGGGCGCGAGCCAATAAGATAGATGCGACATCCAGCCGTCCACTATCTTCACCAGATCCCTGACATGGCGGCATCCAGCGGCTGAGGCCACATCAGGGCAAGGCCTGAGGGCAGATCCGATGGTACCCCAACCGCCAAAGGCGCCCAACACAATCTGGCCCAACAAGACACGCATTTAATGCAATGTGGGCTGACCCGACTGGCATTAAATGCAGAGTGGGCCGGATTAGACTGCATTTATTACTTTGTGGGCTGATCATGACTTCCCAGTCGAATCATGGGACCCACACCAAGATATCCTCTGAAAGATACGATCCAAACCTCTATAAATAGAACTCCATGCACCATGCAAGGTACGCACAATCTCATTCACAGAGCCCTTACTCTGTCTCTCTTCTCCCTCTCCTTCCATTGTTCCAGTTCCCACACTGACTTTGGCATCGGAGAGCCTTGCGCCGCCCAGGCCAGGGTCCTCTGACCGTTTGCAATTCCCTTTCAGGCTTCCGGACGGCATCCAGTTACATCCAGTCACCATCATCTTCTCGGATAAGTCCTATAAGGCACCTCCTTATTGTGGGTCATTATTTTCTGCACCTACAATTGGCGCCGTCTGTGGGAAAGTAATATCCCAACCTCTCAAAACCTTCCCAACCTTCTTAACCTCAACCTCTGAGAAGCCATGCCTCCGAAAGCTAAGAAGGGCGTAGAATCCTCAAGAGCAGCGCTCGAGCTGCCACCACCGCCAACGGACGTCCCTCCCCAAGGACGCTCCCGTACGGTGCATGGCACGACTGCAGACGAGGGCCGCTTAGGCTCTCAGCTCTTTATCGAGTTCCCACTCCAAGAGGGGCTCGAGGCCTCGACCTCGTCAGAAGAAGTCGCGCCACCCAGACGCGATGAGCGTCAGCATAAGCGTCCCCGGAAGGACAAAGCCGTGGCCGTAGGAGAGACGCGCCACGCTCAACCCCCTGGAGAGGTTCCCGAAGCTGCCCTCCTCCAGAAGCAACTCCAGAAGCAGGAACGGATGATTCGCGAGCTCCAGCAGCAGCTGAGGGCAGTGCAAACTGCCTCCTTGAGGCAGGTCTCTGAGCCTCAAGGGAAAAAGAAGGACGCCCCCAGCAGGGCAGCCCAGCCTCCCCGCGAGGACCTCAGAAATCATCTGGACCAGAAACGGAGCCAGATCCGTGACGAAGGCTCGAGCAACAGCCGAAGTCACCATAGCCGCGATGGCCGAACTCATAGCCGTCGTAGCCCGAGCCATCCCAAGCGGAAGCCCCGAGCTCAGACTCCAGAGAAGGACGACGAGCAAGAGCGATTTGATAAACGTGTCAGATTGGCTCTCCAGCACAACTTGGACATGCGGGACCAGAAGCAGATCTGTGGTCACATTGATCTGGGGGGGCTCGCCCTTCACAAAAGAGATCGAGCGCACCCCCTTGCCCAGGAAGTTCTCCGTCCCGCGGTTCGTCCCCTATGACGGACTGTCCGACCCATCCGCACACCTCCGACACTTCTCCCAGAAGATGTCCATCTGGGGAAACGAGGGTCACCTAAACTGCAAAATCTTCTCCTCCAGTTTGGGTGACCTCCCCCTGAAGTGGTTCTGCTCTCTCCCGGAGCAGTCGGTTTCCAGTTGGAAGGAGCTCCAGCTCTCCTTCCTGAAGAAGTTCCAAGCCTACACCGTCGTCCCCAAGAAGGAGGGGGACCTCATCGCCCTGAGAATGAAGCAGGGCGAAACCCTCGCCAAGTTCACCCAGCGATTCTGGGCGATCTACAGCCAGATCGAGGGCGCGAGGGAAGGGATAGCTATCTACGCCTTCCAGCATGCCCTGATCCCCGGCATCGACTTGCGAAAGGACTTGGCCGGGAACACCCCAGAGTCCATGCCAGAGTTGATGTCCCGGGTGAAGCGCTTCATCGCCCAGGAGGAAGATGAGATCCGAGCCAAGGATCAGGACGGGCATCCGGAGCCCGAACAGAAGAGTGGCCAACCTCGGCAGAGAGGCGGGAGGCCCTCCCCGAAGCAGGAGCCCAAGCGGGCCTGGGTCTCCAGTTCGGCGAAGCCTTCGCCGTCCAGGTCTGGGGGCACTTGGAAGCCCAGACCTCCCTCCAGCGCCAGTCAGAGCGTCAACGTCGTCTTCAAGGAGCCGATCTACCGCATCCTGCCCAAGATCAGGTCCAAGCCGTTCTTCAAATATCCTCCGCCCTTGAAGAATGAACCCACCGAAGGCGCCCGAAGCAAGCTCTACTGCTCCTTCCATAAGGGCAACGGGCACAGAACCGGAGACTGCAGGACTCTGCAGGAGTATCTGGAGAAGCTGGCCGAAGAGGGCCACATCCCGGAGTTCATCAAGGCAGGTGATACCGGCGGCAGCGAGGGCCGAATTCACCAGAGCACGGCCCAGGCTCCGGACAGCGAGGACTCAGAGAAGATCATCAACGTGATCCATCTGGCGTCCTCAGCTCCCACTTCCTCGTCTCGGGGAAGCTCTCAGGCCCGTGCCGAAGCCAGGCGGGCTTCGCACGGGAAAGAAATAATGAAAGCCGAACTCGCTCCGGCATCCAAGAGAGCCCGCCGTGACCGACCCGCCATCTCGTTCTCAGATCGAGATCTAGAGGGAATCCAGGTCCCTCACAACGACCCCCTGCTCCTCACCATGAAGCTGAGAGACTTCACCGTGAAGAGGATCCTCGTCGACTCCGGCAGCTCCTCCGAGGTCCTCTACTACGACTGCTTCAAGAGGATGAAGCTCTCCGAAGCAGACCTCAAGGAGGTCCGAGCACCCTTGCTAGGGTTATCTGCCACGCCAGTCTATCCCAAGGGTAGGATCACCTTGGAAACCCAAGTTGGCGGAGCCTCCGTGCTGGCCGACTTCTTGGTTGTGGACGCCCCTTCTCCCTACAATGTCATTCTGGGCAGAACGTGGCTCCACAAGCTAGAGGCAGTTCCTTCTTCCCTCCACCAAAAGCTGAAGTTCGTCCTTGAAAACAAGGAGGGCAAGATGGAAGTAATCACAGTGGAGGGAGACCATTGTTGGATACCGCGATCACTGAGAGGGGGGGGGGTGAATCAGTGATTTCTAAAAACAGGTCCAATTCAACAAAAAACAAGTCAAACCACACAATGACACCAGATTTAACGTGGTTCACCGAAAGGCTACGTCCACGGTTCAAAGACTGTCCGAACACCAATCCGGGACAGATCTGAATCTTATTTAGTCGCACCAACGACAAAGAGCACCAACCCTTAGTTTCAGATAGCACCAACTATCTAGGAAGCACCGACTCCCTTTACAATTTATCTGCACCCACAGATAGGATCACCAAACCCTAAACACCAAGCACCAACTTGATGTATAAACAGAATAGAAGATCAAACTCTGTCTACAGCCCTTCCCCTCTACAATTCTCTCTCTCTCAATCCCTTACAAATTGAAATCTAAAGCATAAAAGAGAGACACTTAACTCATGGACGAATCTCCATCTTCTAGAGCATAATCTCGTCCACAATTGCTGTAGAAAACGTCACCACATCAGCACACAGCAACACACACCAGCAGCTTCTTCTTTCTCTCAAGAACTCTCTAAAACTCTTCTCTATTCTTTCTCTCTTCTGGTGTGTTTAAGAACGACCCTTACATGCCTTTTTATAGGTTTTGATAACCCTTAATTGTATTTAAAACGGGCTACAATTCGTTTAGAAAGAGTCCCAAACAAATTAGATAAGAGTGCTGAATTTTCGTGCAAAACTTCTAATTCTGCGCAACTCTGGTTCCCGTGCTCGGTCGACATCCTGGCTTGCTCGGTCGACCGAAGACACTGACTGGAAACAGACAACTTTTGAGCTCGGTCGACATCCTGGGGTCCCGGTCGACCGAAGACACACTGTGTCACGAAAATAACTGAGAGGTGCCTGAAACTGTTTTCTGCAGGTTTCTCTTGCTTCGGTCGACCGCATGGGGTGCCCGGTCGACCGAATGCTCTGCTTCAGGAATTCTGAATTCCTGACTGTTTCAATTCTGATTCTTCTTTTCAGCTCTATCAACACCAGCTTATTATCATCATGTTTGTGACAATGTGTTGACAAGAATTCCAACTCAAATCAATACTTGAGATACTAATTCTTCAATTCATCAAAAGACTTCTCAAGTCATCTCAAATTCCAACAATCTCCCCCTTTGGAATTGTTGGCAACACTATTGGAACTTCAACACTTTCAACTCCAGCTTGCAGCTCTTCCAAGTTCTTTTCAACACTCACTTGGAACCAATTCTTAAATTCTGAAATAACAACTATGCACTGTCAACAATCTCCCCCTAGCTTTCATAGCATAACATTTCTCCTTGCTATCATAGCATAACATCTCTCCCCCTTTGACAACAAGTCCAAAGGGACCAAACCGAGGAGCGAATAGGATATTCAATGAATGCATTGCTCCCCCTTTCAAGCACAACTCCTACGGTTTAGGAGAGTGAGTAACTCCTAACTTTTTCCGGAGATACTCGAAGACTTCCTTTGGCAGAGGTTTCGTGAAAATATCAGCCACTTGCTCAGTTGTTGGAACATATTCCAACTTGACCTCTCCATCAGCAACTTTATCTTTAAGAAAATGATAACGAATTGCTACATGCTTTGTTCGAGAGTGCTGAACAGGATTCTTAGATATATGAATTGCACTCGTGTTGTCACATAGGATCGGCGTAGGATCCGTTGTAGGAACTCCTAGATCAGAGAGCATTTGCCGCATCCATAACACTTGCGTACAACAAGTTACCGCTGCAATATATTCCGCTTCCGCTGTCGAAAGGGATACTGAGTCTTGCTTCTTACTATGCCAAGCAACTAATCTTTCTCCAAGATAAAATGCGCCGCCGCTAGTACTCTTGCGATCATCTACGCATCCAGCCCAATCGGCATCAGAATATGCAACAAGAGTGAAGGATTTGCCTTTGGGATACCAGATACCAAGCTCCATAGTACCTTTCAGATATCGAAAGATTCGTTTCACTGCTGTAAGGTGCGTTTCAGTTGGTGCTGCTTGAAAACGTGCAACCATACATACTGCTTGTAGAAGATCTGGTCTTGTAGCAGTCAAGTAGAGCAAGCTTCCTATCATAGAGCGATAGGTGGTATGATCAACGGACGAGACCTTATCATCTTTGCTAAGCTTCGTGTTCGTTGACATTGGTGTGCTCACTGGCTTGTTGTCTTCCATATTGAACCGTTTCAGCATTTCCTTAATGTACTTCATTTGTGATATGAAGATACCATGTTTCAGCTGCTGAACTTGTAAACCAAGAAAGAACTTTAGTTCTCCAAGCATCGACATCTCAAATTCTTTCTTCATCTCTTCAGCAAAATTCCTGCACATCTCCTCATCATTGCCACCAAAGATTATGTCATCAACATAAACAATGACAACCAGCTGTTTGCTTATCTCAGTTTTGACATACAGATTGCTATCAACCATTCCTTTTCCAAAACCGATCTTGCGGAGATAGAGATCCAGCCTTGCATACCATGCCCTTGGCGCTTGTTTCAGTCCATAAAGAGCCTTTTTCAACTTGCACACTAGATCTGAATTTTTGCTGATGAGAAAACCATCAGGTTGCTCAATGTAGACTTCTTCTTCAAGTAAGCCATTCAAGAAAGCTGATTTTACGTCCATCTGAAATACCTTGAAGGTTTTGTATGCTGCCAATGCAAGAAACATACGAATAGCTTCCAGACGAGCCACCGGTGCAAAGGTCTCTTCAAAATCTATGCCTTCAACTTGAGCATAGCCTTTACAAACCAACCTTGCTTTGTTTCTAATGACTTGACCATCTTCATTCAGCTTATTCCGAAAGACCCATTTAGTACCAATAACATTCTTATCAGTAGGTCTAGGAACAAGTTCCCATGTGGAGTTCTTCTCAATTTGCTCCAACTCCTCATGCATAGATTTCAACCAACTTTCATCGAGACTGGCTTCAGCCACAGTCTTGGGTTCAATGGTGGACACAAGTGAGTAATTGCTAACTACACTTTGTCTAGTTTGAACGCCTGCCTTAGGATCTCCAATGATTTGATCCTTAGGGTGTTGCTCTACCCAAGTGCTGTGCTTCTTAGGTGAAGTATCTTCTGAGTTATCCTTTGATTTCTCAGAATCATTAGATTCAGCTATCTCATCATCAATCTCACTCGAGTCCTCATAAACTGGACTGTCATTATGAGTTGCATTCTTTGGTTCAATATTCTCATCTATTCTCACATCAGCACTTTCTATGATTTTTCTGGTTCTTTTGTTAAGACACCTATATGCCTTGCTAGTAGAGGAGTAACCCAGAAATATACCTTCGTCAGCTCTTTCTTCAAATTTGCCCGGATTTTGTTCGAGCCGCTTGATGTAACACTTGCTGCCGAAGACTTTGAAGTGCTTGACTGTTGCTTTTCTTCCAAACCATAGCTCATAGGGGGTTTTGACTTCATGTGGCCTGATCAAGCATCGGTTTTGAATGTATACAGCCGTATGAATTGCCTCTTTCCAATACTTGTCAGCCATCTTGCTTTCACTTAGCATCGTACGAGCCATCTCTTGTACGGTGCGATTCTTCCGTTCCACAACTCCATTTTGCTGTGGAGTTCTAGGGGCTGAGTACTGTCTTTGAATGCCATGATGTTCACAATATTTAGTGAACTCTTCAGATGTGAACTCGCCTCCACGATCAGACCTTAAAATCTTGATACGTTTTTCCAATTGATTTTCAACCTGTGCTTTAAACACTTTAAAACGATCAAGTGCTTGATGCTTATGCTTAAGAAACAATACCCATGTCATACGAGTATAATCATCAATGCATAACATGAAATACTTATCTCCATTGGTGCTTTGAGTTCGCATCGGTCCACAGAGATCAGTGTGCACTAGCTCAAGAGGTTTCTTGGAATGATGCTCCTTTGACTTGAACATAACCCTCGTTTGCTTTCCCTTTTGGCAAGAGTCGCAAATGGGATTGGAAGGCTTTTCAACTGTAGGCATGCCTCTTACAGCCTTTGAATTGCAAATCTTTGACATGTTGTCAAAGCTTAGATGCCCAAGGCGTTTGTGCCACAACCAACTTTCCTCTGTCCGACTCATCAAGCAGGTCTTTTCAGCTCCATCTGACAATGTATAGAGATTTCCAGCAGTTCTTGATCCAGTTGCCACTGTTTTGCCGTTGCTACTCTTCTTGATGGCAAACCCATTCTTTGTGAAGATAACTTCGTGACCCTTGTCACAGATCTGGCTCACACTAAGCAGATTGTGTCTCAATCCAGACACATATAAGACTTCTTCCGATCTGATCTTGTTTGCCATAAGCTGAATAACACCTTTTCCGCAGATTTTGGCACCATCATTGTTGCCAAATTTCACTGAACCGCTTGATGAATTTCTCTTTATCACCAGTCATATGGCTTGAACAACCACTATCAAGGACCCATGGTGCTGCCTTCTTTTGTGCATTGAATGCCATTTGCACAATGAGAGATTCTTTGGGACTTTCTGCACTTTGCTTTGCTCTCCAAGCCTTGACTAACTTGGGTTTCTTTTCAACCTGAAATTGGTTAGCAATAGGCAACCTACAATCCCTAGCCAAGTGTCCATAATTATGACACATATAGCACTCAATCTTGTGGCTACTTAGGATTGAAAAAGGATTCCTAGTCACAAATGGGCTGTTTCTTACATAGAATTTGCAATCAGCTCTTTTATGTCCAAACATATTACAATGAAAGCAATAACCATAGAATTTATATCTTCTTTGTGGCTGGTTAGTCTTCATTACCTTTCTAACAGGAATGGACTCCTTTCTAGGTTGAGTGGGCTTCATAGAGTTAGAAGGTGCAGTGACTTGCTTCACAAACTCTTTCTTTTCAGGAGGTGCAATCTTAGAGGATTCACCTTTCTCAAATCCTAGACCAAATCTGAAGTGGGCAGGTCTTTGAACTTTCAGTAGTTCATTGAGTTTCATAGTCCCTTCAATCGCTTGGAGCGCTTTGAGTTTTTTGCTATTTTCCAAATTTTCAGCCTTTGCTCTAGCGATCTCAGTTTCAAGTTTCATAGCCTCTTCCTTTTTTATACTTATTTGGTTTTCAAGGACTTCTACCATTCTTTTATATTCTTCTACTTGAGTTTTCAAAGCAATAATAGAACTTTCAGATTCATGGAGAAGTTTCAGATTTTTCTTACTTGATTTGCGTTCCATGCTTAGCTCCTCAAGTGCGGCTATGAGTTCCTCTTCAAGATTGACTTCAGCCTCCTCTTCCTCTTCCGGATCTAGCTCTTCTTCTTCTTCAACAGTGACCATGAAAAGAGCTTCGGTTGATTCATCATCGTCTGAAGTTTCAGACGTGCTGTCATCTTGTTGACATAGAAAGTTTTTAGCTTTGCCCCTTTTTCTGAAATTTCTCTTTCCTTTACTCTTTTCAGCATAAGAGTCATTATCATTGTCTTCTTTTAGCGGACACTTCGCAGCAAAGTGACCAATACCTCCACAATTGAAGCATTTAAAGGGTAGCTTCCCTTTGTACTTGCCATTGCTTCCTTTCTTCAATTTTCTAACAAATTGAGCCTCAAGCTCATCATCATCAGAATCAACATCATGACCAGCAGTCTCTTTTGCCTTTTTCTGAACTTTGAAGGCCGCTTCTTTATCAGATGAAGACGTCTTTCCTATGCGCATCTCATAGGCAGTTAGAGAACCATGTAATTCATCCATGGAAAATGCATTCAGATCTTTGGCTTCTTCAATGGCTGAGACTTTTGAATCAAACCGGGGAAGAAGAGATCTTAGAACCTTTTTGACGATGACCGGCTCTTTAATCTCTTCCCCTAGTCCACGAATGTCATTCGTGACTTCATTCACTCGTTGCATATACGAGTCAACATTCTCGCTTTCCTCCATGCGAAGAGACTCGAATTGAGAGCGATGAGTTTGCAATTTGGCTTCTTTAATCTTCTCATCACCTTCATGTATGCTTTGCAACTTGTCCCAAATTTCCTTGGCTGTTTTGCATGCAATTACTTTGACAAGCTCGCTGTCCACAAGGCCACTAAAGAGTGCATTCTGCGCCTTGGAGTCATTGTCTGCCAACTTCTTCGATGCAGTATCATTGGGTACGGTGGCAGCATTGTAACCGGCTCTGACAGCCTCCCAAACATCATAGCCAAGAGATTTGATGAAGGCTTGCATCCTAATCTTCCAAAAAGAGTAATTAGAACCATCAAACAGAGGTGCTTTCATATTCCCTGTATTGACTGCCATGTGATTTGACAAGAGATCACCCTTAGCGTATTAAACTGATCAAGGGAACCTCGCTCTGATACCAATTGTTGGATACCGCGATCACTGAGAGGGGGGGGGGGTGAATCAGTGATTTCTAAAAACAGGTCCAATTCAACAAAAAACAAGTCAAACCACACAATGACACCAGATTTAACGTGGTTCACCGAAAGGCTACGTCCACGGTTCAAAGACTGTCCGAACACCAATCCGAGACAGATCTGAATCTTATTTAGTCGCACCAACGACAAAGAGCACCAACCCTTAGTTTCAGATAGCACCAACTATCTAGGAAGCACCGACTCCCTTTACAATTTATCTGCACCCACAGATAGGATCACCAAACCGTAAACACCAAGCACCAACTTGATGTATAAACAGAATAGAAGATCAAACTCTGTCTACAGCCCTTCCCCTCTACAATTCTCTCTCTCTCAATCCCTTACAAATTGAAATCTAAAGCATAAAAGAGAGACACTTAACTCATGGACGAATCTCCATCTTCTAGAGCATAATCTCGTCCACAATTGCTGTAGAAAACGTCACCACATCAGCACACAGCAACACACACCAGCAGCTTCTTCTTTCTCTCAAGAACTCTCTAAAACTCTTCTCTATTCTTTCTCTCTTCTGGTGTGTTTAAGAACGACCCTTACATGCCTTTTTATAGGTTTTGATAACCCTTAATTGTATTTAAAACGGGCTACAATTCGTTTAGAAAGAGTCCCAAACAAATTAGATAAGAGTGCTGAATTTTCGTGCAAAACTTCTAATTCTGCGCAACTCTGGTTCCCGTGCTCGGTCGACATCCTGGCTTGCTCGGTCGACCGAAGACACTGACTGGAAACAGACAACTTTTGAGCTCGGTCGACATCCTGGGGTCCCGGTCGACCGAAGACACACTGTGTCACGAAAATAACTGAGAGGTGCCTGAAACTGTTTTCTGCAGGTTTCTCTTGCTTCGGTCGACCGCATGGGGTGCCCGGTCGACCGAATGCTCTGCTTCAGGAATTCTGAATTCCTGACTGTTTCAATTCTGATTCTTCTTTTCAGCTCTATCAACACCAGCTTATTATCATCATGTTTGTGACAATGTGTTGACAAGAATTCCAACTCAAATCAATACTTGAGATACTAATTCTTCAATTCATCAAAAGACTTCTCAAGTCATCTCAAATTCCAACAACCAGCAGCAGGCCAGGCAGTGCATGCTGGCCGCAGTCCCAGCAGTGAAGGAGCCAGAGCGCGTCAACCTGGCCGAGTTCGAGAAAGGCCTCGATGAGATCGGCCGGGACCCTGAGAAGAAGAGCATCGAGGACCTGGCCGAGGTCAGGCTAGACCCGGCAGACCCAGACAGGTTCTTCCTGATTGGCACTCAGCTGCCAGACGAAGAAAGGGCCGAACTCTCTCGGTTCTTGATGCAGAATGTGGATGTCTTCGCTTGGAGCCCAAGCGAAATGCCTGGGGTCGACCCCGAGGTCATGTGCCACAAGCTCAATGTCGACCCCGACCACAAGCCGGTAGTGCAGAGGGCCCGCAGGACCGGGCTGCAGCAGACAGATGCGGTCGTCGAAGAGATCGACAACCTGCTAAAAGCAGGAGCCATCCGGGAAGTCCAGTACCCGGTATGGCTGGCCAACACGGTGGTGGTCAAGAAGAAAACTGGGAAGTGGAGGGTGTGCGTGGACTTCACCGACTTGAACAGGGCTTGCCCTAAGGACAGTTTCCCCCTCCCAAAGATCGACCAACTGATCGACGCCACCGCCGGTCACGACCGAATGAGCTTCCTTGACGCCTACCGAGGCTATCATCAGATCCCGCTCTACGAGCCTGACGAGGAGAAAACATCATTCATCACCCCCCGCGGCACATACTGCTATAAGGTGATGCCCTTCGGGCTGAAGAACACGGGGGCGACCTACCAGCGCCTCGTCACAAAAATGTTCCAGGCCCAGCTCGGCCGATCGGTAGAGGTGTACATTGATGACATGGTCGTCAAGTCTGTGCGCTCCAGCGACCATCTGGCGGATCTCGGCCAAGTCTTCGACATCCTTCGCGCGTACAAGCTCAAGCTAAACGCTTCCAAGTGCGCCTTCGGCGTAGCCTCTGGCAAGTTCCTCGGCAGCTTGGTAACGCGGAGGGGGATAGAGGCCAATCCGGACCAGATCACTGCCATCCAGGGCATCCAGAGTCCCTCCACCACGAAGGAAGTTCAGAGGCTTACAGGAATGGCCGCAGCACTCAACCGCTTCATCAGCCGGTCGTCAGATAAGTGCAGGCCTTTCTTTCAGCTTTTAAAGAAAAATTTGAAGTTCCAGTGGACCCCTGAGTGCGACCAGGCATTGGCCGCACTCAAAACTTATCTAATGTCGCCACCATTACTCTCCACCCCAACTTGGGGGGAGATTCTGTATTTATACCTTGCTGTCTCGGATCACGCAGTGAGCTCCGTCCTCATCAGGGAGGACGAGGGAGTTCAAAAGCCAATCTATTACACGAGCAAGACCCTGCTCGATGCCGAGACCAGGTACCTCCTATTGGAGAAGCTTGCGTTGGCTCTTGTCACCGCCTCCCGCAAGCTCTCCCATTATTTTCAATCCCACACCATTGTGGTGATCACGGAGCACCCACTCCGTTCATTGTCCAAGAAAGCTGACTTTTCAGGGCGCATATCAAAGTGGGCAGTTGAACTGGGGCAGTATGACATACAGTACCGTCATCGAACTGCGATCAAAGCCCAGATCCTGGCAGACTTCATTGTCGAATTCGCCTCCCCCAACCCGGCTCCGACCCAGCTCGGCACGGCACTGGGGGGCACAGGGCAAGAGCCAGTAGAAACAGAGGTCCAGCAGTCTCCCACCTCGGCATAGAAGATCTTTGTCGACGGGTCGTCCACCTCCAAGAGAGCTGGCGCCGGCATAGTTCTCCAATCGCCAGAGGGACTGGTCATAGAGCAGGCCTTCACCCTGGACTTCAAAGCGACGAACAATGAGGCAGAGTACGAAGAACTAATTGCAGGGTTGAACAGCGCCCAAATCCTCGGAGCCCAGCACCTGGAGATCTTCAGCGACTCTCAACTGGTAACTAGCCAGCTCGCTGGGGACTATCAGGCCAGGGACGACAGGATGGCGGCCTACTTAGCCCTCGCGAAAAAACTACTCTCCCAATTCCAGAAAGCCGAGGTCAGGCAAATATCCCGAGATACCAACACGCACGCAGATGCGCTTGCAAACCTGGCCTCCGCCGTCGAAGCAGGAAAGAAGAGGACCATCGAGGTCGGGTCAGTATCAAGGTCAAGTCTAGAACTCCATTCATCTCGGCTTGTCCTCTGTGCTGACCTCGGCCCTAGCTGGATGGATCCAATCGTCGCCTACTTGAAGGACGACCAGCTCCCCGAGGACAAGACTGAAGCCCACAAGATCAGGCTCAAGGCAGCTCGGTTTTGGCTCTCTCCCGAAGGCAAACTCTACAGGAAGTCCTTCACAGGTCCGTACCTCCAATGCGTCCACCCGACCAAGGTGGACGACTTCCTGTATGAGATCCACGAAGGAATCTGCGGCAGCCATATAGGAGGTCGATCATTGGCCTACAGAGCAATCAGCCAGGGTTACTGGTGGCCCTACATGCAGAAGGACGCCCAGGTCTACGCCAGGAAATGCGAGAAATGCCAGAAGTTCTCCCACTCCCTCCATCAGCCAGCACAGGATCTGAGTCCCCTCTCCAGCCCATGGCCCTTCGCTCAATGGGGCCTGGACATCGTGGGGCCCCTTCACCGAGCTCCAGGGAACAAGAGATGGCTGATAGTGGCTACGGACTACTTCACAAAGTGGATAGAGGCTGAACCGTTGTCTTCCATCACGGACAGGGATTCCAGGAACTTCGTTTGGAAAAACATCCTTACGAGGTTCGGCATCCCCCGGACCCTGATCTCGGATAACGGGACTCAGTTCGACTCCAAGTCATTCAAAGACTTCTGCCAAGAGCACGGCATCAGAAACCATTACTCTACCCCGGCATATCCACAGAGTAATGGCCAGGCAGAAATCTCCAACAAAGTGATCCTGGACGGCCTGAAGAAGCGACTAGACAAGGCAAAGGGCAGATGGACAGAGGAGCTCCCGAGCGTGCTGTGGGCATACAGAACAACTCCAAGGAGGTCCACCTCGGCAACACCTTTCTCTCTGGCCTACGGGATGGAGGCGGTCATTCCCTTGGAAATCGGCCTTCCTACCCTGAGGACAGAGCTGGTCGACCGAGGCCGAAATGAGACGAACCTGGCAATGGAGCTGGAGCTGGCGGACGAACGACGAGAAGCAGCAGCCCTGAGACTGACCGACTACCAGCAGCGGTTAGCCAGGGCATACAATCAAAATGTCAAAGAAAGAAGGTTCACCACGGGAGAGCTCGTTTTAAAGAAGACCCTGCCAGCTGACAGAGAACCAAACGAGGGGAAGCTTGCCCCGAACTGGCATGGCCCGTTCAGAGTAGTCTCACTGGCGGGAAAGTCGGCCTACAAGCTCGAAGATTTGGAAGGCAAGCCACTGCCGAGACCGTGGAATGCATCCCACTTGAAGAAATTTTATTTCTAAGGATGTAATGAATCTCAGAATCAATAAAAGCAGCTTTCACATTGTCATCAACTTGTCGTCTCCCTCTGACTGATTCCGACAGCATGGGCCCACCGCCCTGGAAAAGACCTCGAGTCCAGACTCATTCGTTTCCTAAAGCTCCTGGCCTTGGGCCACGGAGAAGGCCTCGAGTTCAGACACTCGGCCGGGATTGGGCCCACCGCCCTGGAAAAGACCTCGAGTCCAGACTCGGTCGTTTCCTAAAGCTCCTGGCCTTGGGCCACGGAGAAGGCCTCGAGTTCACTCGGCCGGGATTGGGCCCACCGCCCTGGAAAAGACCTCGAGTCCAGACTCGGTCGTTTCCTAAAGCTCCTGGCCTTGGGCCATGGAGAAGGCCTCGAGTTCACTCGGCCGGGATTGGGCCCACCGCCCTGGAAAAGACCTCGAGTCCAGACTCGGTCGTTTCCTAAAGCTCCTGGCCTTGGGCCACGGAGAAGGCCTCGAGTTCATACACTCGGCCGGGATTGGGCCCACCGCCCTGGAAAAGACCTCGAGTCCAGACTCGGTCGTTTCCTAAAGCTCCTGGCCTTGGGCCACGGAGAAGGCCTCGAGTTCACTCGGCCGGGATTGGGCCCACCGCCCTGGAAAAGACCTCGAGTCCAGACTCGGTCGTTTCCTAAAGCTCCTGGCCTTGGGCCACGGAGAAGGCCTCGAGTTCACTTCGCCGGGATTGGGCCCACCGCCCTGGAAAAGACCTCGAGTCCAGACTCGTTCGTTTCCTAAAGCTCCTGGCCTTGGGCCACGGAGAAGGCCTCGAGTTCAGACACTCGGCCGGGATTGGGTCTACCGCCCTGGAAAAAGGCCTCGAGTCCAAACTCGGTCGTTTCCTAAAGCTCCGAGCCTTGGGCTCTGGAGAAGGCCTCGAGTTCGGACACTCGGCCGGATTCCTAAGATCAGGGCTTTTACACCCCTCAAAGATCATTGCCGAGCTCACGCTTCCACAGCCGAGACCATTGGAATGATGACTCCACTTCGGCACAAGGCAGCTCGTCTCGGCCAAAGCCAGCCATTTCGGCCAAAGGCAGATTTTCGGCCAAAGGTAGATTTCCAGAAGAGAGCTGTGCCAGCACTCAAACACAAATGCAAGCATTCCAGAACAGTGCGAAGAAAGAGAAGAGAACTCAAAAGCATTGTACATGGTTTGGGTGATCACAGAACTCCTTTTTTATTCATTGAAAATTGCTTGATTACAAGAGCTACAGAACAGAAAGGAGAATACAGAAAGGAGGATCACAGTCCTCTAGAAACAGGAAATAGAGAGGCTGGGAGACTCTGATCTTCACTCACTCCTCGGACTGTGTCGGACGAGAAGTGCAGCGGGCGCCACCGCCCCTCTTTCTCTTCTTCTCTCCATCAACGAACCCCAGGTGCAGCGGGGCGTCATCCCGCCTCCCGTACGACGGGCGCACAGGGCCGTGTCGGACGAGAACGCGCCACCGTCCCCCGCAGCGCATCCTCATTCTGTCTGGCCAGGGGCGGATGGCCATGAACCCGCGTTCAGAGAGCGCGTGGTCCACGGGGAGTTCCTTCAGAGAGTGCGCAGACCACAATAGCCTTCCTCCCTCGGGGATAGCCGTCCAACGGCGCAGGGTTCCCCCCGGATCAAACAACTTCGGACACCTCCCGGACATGGTTCCTATAACAACTATGTTCTTTCTTTCTCCCATGGCGAGCCTGCTCCCCCTACTTATAGGATGGAGAAAGGCTCAGTCTCCGAAAGGAGTTATGAGGGCGAAGTCTCCCACGCGTTACTGGGGATGCACGACTGTTGACCAGCGATCCCTATGGCGCCACGTGGAGACATCCGTCCGATTCCCTCGTTCTCCTCAATGGTCACATCACCTTGCTTGCAGCTATTCAAGATCGCCCAAGATACGGAAGATCAGCGCGAATACCAAAGAAAATCTCCTAAGATACAGAGGATCAGCGCGAATACCAAAGAAAATCACCTAAGGTATGGAGTATCGACGCTAGCGCCCAAGAAGACCACTCGACACTCAGTCCTAACGTTTCGTCACAAGAAGCACTCTGCCGAACTCAAGCATCGAAGTACCAGGCTTAAAAGAGACAGAAGCACGAGTATTTAAAGAAACTTATGTAAAAAGAAAAAACAAACGGAAACGGAGGGTGTTTACTTGGAATGGTGCCGAAGTGGCGAGGGACCTGGTAGCCTCCATCGGTGTCGGCCACCCCAAACTCCCAGTTCCCCGAGACGTACAGAAGATCGTCCCCGGCATACTTGCTTGAATCCTCCAAGTATCGGACGAAGCCGTCCCGGCCTGACTTAGCCCGGAGATAATAAGAATCTCCGGACTTGCATATGTCGTAGACGTCCTCAAGGTCGAAGACGCCGAAGTCGGTGCCCAGGACCTCATTCAACTTGGTCGTGCCCATCACGATCTTGAAGGCATTCGGCAGCAGTTGGCAGGGACAGAGACGCCACTGACTAAGGCATCTCCTGAGAAGTGGGTGAAGGGGGAATCGGACCCCGCCTTCTATCATGGCCACTAGCGGAAAAGGCATCCAGCCTCCCGAAAAATCGCGGGGGTTGTAGCCACGGGGTTCAGCACCCCTGACTTGGACATCAGCAGGGATCCTAAAGGCCGACCTGAAACCCTCGATCGCTGCCTCGCCCTCTAACCAGTGGCTATAAATCCCCATTCCTATCCCAGTCTAAAAACAGAGAAACCCGCAGAAGAAGAGGCAGGGCAGGAGGAACTTACGGAAGCAGAACGAAGATGCTGGACAGCAAAGAGACTCAACTTCAGCAGCGCTCCACTTCTCAGATGAAGCCCCCTCACAGTAGCTTGCCCACCTCTGATGCTCGCCTCTGATTCAGAATAGCAAACGAAGGGTAAAGCGAACCTCGATTGCCCTATATATAGCAGAGAGGCCCCCTTTCCAGAAACCCTAATTGGGCGCGCCAGGGGGCGCCTCCTGGGATTCGGCGCGAATCATTTCAAGAATTGATTACGCCCCTGACGAGACGGCGCGTACGATCTCGAAGAGACAGATAACTAGCCAGGAGATGACACGTGGAGCCGTCGACCTGTCTTCAGCATTGAATAAGGGACGCCAGTTATTGCCTCGATCATCCAAAGCGACAGCGAATCAGGGCTGAAAGGGGCTTTCTCCTCCAGATAGACCCGTCACATAGCTCCCGACCTCACGCCACTGACGTTCTACGCGAGGTCAGAAGCTAGGGGGCAATTGTGTGGGGAGATTTCCAGAGCCACAGTATTAAGCTAATCACAGCCATCAGATGGGGCTAAGCATCCTCACGTGCCATCCGCGTGCCATCTACGTGGCACCAATCTCACCCCGGCTACCAGGACAGAGGCCTTGGCCGAAGTCAAGCATGTTCGAACCGCTATAGCCGAGCTCGGCTGTTTCATGTGCCCACCTCGGCAGAGAGCACCACCTCGGCTGAAGGAGTCTAGACGAAAGCCGAGGCAAGAAAGAACCTCCACTCGCACCCCTCATTCCCCACGATGTCGGACACGTGGGGGAATAGGGGCGCGAGCCAATAAGATAGATGCGACATCCAGCCGTCCACTATCTTCACCAGATCCCTGACATGGCGGCATCCAGCGGCTGAGGCCACATCAGGGCAAGGCCTGAGGGCAGATCCGATGGTACCCCAACCGCCAAAGGCGCCCAACACAATCTGGCCCAACAAGACACGCATTTAATGCAATGTGGGCTGACCCGACTGGCATTAAATGCAGAGTGGGCCGGATTAGACTGCATTTATTACTTTGTGGGCTGATCATGACTTCCCAGTCGAATCATGGGACCCACACCAAGATATCCTCTGAAAGATACGATCCAAACCTCTATAAATAGAACTCCATGCACCATGCAAGGTACGCACAATCTCATTCACAGAGCCCTTACTCTGTCTCTCTTCTCCCTCTCCTTCCATTGTTCCAGTTCCCACACTGACTTTGGCATCGGAGAGCCTTGCGCCGCCCAGGCCAGGGTCCTCTGACCGTTTGCTATTCCCTTTCAGGCTTCCGGACGGCATCCAGTTACATCCAGTCACCATCATCTTCTCGGATAAGTCCTATAAGGCACCTCCTTATTGTGGGTCATTATTTTCTGCACCTACAGAATTATAATTGTATTTTTCCAAAAATGAAACATCATCATGTGAAAAAAAAAAAAACAAAAAATCGAGAATATTTCAAATTTTATTCATATCTAGCATGGTCATACCGTGTGGGCCATCAACTAACTTGATGAGCGGTCCATATTGGATTGACTAGATGAAGTATTCCTTCTTAGTTCTCATGTACAATAATTAAAGTTTAAAAATGTGAGACAGCAAAGGCTGGGTGGCATCATTGAGGGAATACAACATCAAAATCATGAGCCGGCTTGTTTTTTTTCTTTTTTTTTTAAAATAAATTTCACATATGTAAAGAATAACTACACACCCACCCACCCGACAATTGGCAGTTGGCACTGGCAGTGCTTCTCCGCGAATCCACCAAGCTGTTCATCACATAGCCCAACGTGGATGTGGCGCTAGAGTAGTCAGATCGCCTGTCCATTCATCAATTCAGTATGTGAAGGCCATCAAATCGATGGCTTATTTTAGAGTACTGGTCAAGGCCTCGATCAGTTGATCAGCCGGAATTGGCACATTTATGCAATTTTTTCTTGTCTCAGTTTATTGCATTTCAAGCTCCTTACCTGAGTGGTAAGGGCTGACCTATTTCACCTGATTGATCATGGTACGAACTCTCGGCATCTTACCTCTTTTTCCATGTAAGAGGATTTCCTTTTCACATTTGTGGGCTTATATGAAGATAAATTTGATAAATTTCAAGCGCAACTGAGTGACACCTTGAGTCATTTAAGAAAATGAATGAAAATTGTTTAAATCCAATTAAAAACTTTCACTTCCAAACCTTTTTTTAAAAGTCTTGATAATCATTTATGGGCATGTCATATTTTCATAGACTTTTTTTGGGGTTTTGACTAAAAGCATCATCAAATATCTCTATATCTCCAAAAGCATCTTCAAATACACGTAATGCCCAAAAGCATCTTATACAGCAGATTTCGTTTTTCTCTAAACCAAATTGCTGTTCACTTTATCTCTCGCGAGCTCGAGACATTAACATTTGCGATTTCAAGACATAACACTCACAAGCTCAAGATTTTGTATCTATGTGTGTCCAACGTCAATCGCGATGTCAAGAAACAACTTGCGATGTCGAGAAATATTAACATGATTAAGTCGCGATGTCAAGAAACAACTTGTAATGTCGAGAAAAGACCTAATAAATCAATAGTTAAAGTTAACAGAAATATGATATATGGATGTGCATTTAGATAGACTAAATCTGAAGGAATGATTCATGTAGATGTATTAGTTCATCCATTCTTTTATAAGTTTCTTCAATTATGAATGTAGTAATCGCGAGCATTCTCTTACTATAATTTGTGGAGATTTTGCTAAAAAAATTTAAATTTTGTATTTTTAGAAAAAAATTTAAAAATTTGTGCTCTGCTCCATTCCCTATTCGTAACCCGACTTTTACTAAGTCATGGAAATGATTTTCTTCAAAGTTAAGGATGTTTTTCCTTGACATTTATTGCTTTAGAATATGAGTTTAAAATAAATGTTAACTACTTATGCTGTCTTGAATAAACTAGTGAGTTCGGAAATTGAAACAAAAGTAACAATTCTCGAAGTATTTCAATGCGCGAATGCGGTCGAGCCTCGATATCACAAGAAAAGGGGTTGAAGGGCAATTTGGCCAGGGAAAAAACAAAGTATATATACGGTATAAGATGCTTTTGGGCATTACATGTATTTGATGATGCTTTTGGAGGTATAGAGATATTTGAGGATGCTTTTTGTAAAAATCCCTATAAATATCTCAATAATTGGCTCTACAATGTACACATGACCTGGATCCTTTTCAGCTTTTTTCAAGGGTTTTAGAAAATTAGTTATATAGCAAATTGACATATCTATCTTTTTTTAATAACAATAAAAGTCATCTAAGAGTTTATAATTTTTTTTATTAATATACTGATTTATATATTTGAAGATAAAAACTAATTAAATTTATTTCATAGTAATTTCTTAATTAGAAGATAAGATATCAATTAAATTGCGATAAAATAAAATAATATATGGAAGTTTATAACTTTACTTTCTAATTGTATGTATAAGTTTACCATACTTCATTTTCCCTTTTGAATTTCTTTTATTTTGGATTTTTTTATTGGCAACAATATCTCGAGAAAAATACAAATTTGATATTACAACTACTTTAGCCATCTTAAAATGTTTATAAACTTATAAATATATTAGTTTAGTTTTGGGCCTGAGCTCAATGTAGACCCTTTTTCTAATACTATTTTTGCAATGTGAGATTAGAAAGATAAATGGATGGTTTAAACTCTTCTAATACTATGTGTTCTTCACCATCACTTGACATAAAGGGTTCTACTTAATGAGTCGGACCCAAATGACCCAACCCGTGAGGATGAGTCAGGTCAGAATAGCCCAATCAGAAATGAGCCAGGGTCCAAATTTGTGGAGGTCCGATTGATCCATTCGGGTACGGGTCCAAATCCACAGACTTTGGCCACGTCAAGGTTAACACGTCGCTGCGGAAAAAGTCACCCTCAACCTGCTCTCTCCGAGTCCAACTGAGGATATTAACTACCTCGTCTATCGGGGGCAGTTCAAGGATCCTTGTGAACATTGGCGGAAGGTCCTCCCCATCTGTTAGGGGAGGGTTATAAATAGAATACCCCATCGTCACTTGAGGAGGGGGAAAAATTCTATCTTCTACACGAACTTTTACATTGTAATCTTTTGGGACTCTCAATACAAAACTACCTTTCTAAAGTAGACGTAGGTCATATTGACCGAACCACTATAAATTCTCTCTTCTTTTATTATTGCATTAATTATCCATTACTCGACCGGTGCTGTCTGAAATTCATTTTGGCATCATCAGTTGGCGCCGTCTGTGGGAAACGAAAACAAAGCTAAAGTTCTCACTTCACACATCTTCTTCAGAAATTATGGTGATCACCACAAGATCAGCAAGACGACCGGAGGATAACCCCCAGCGAGAGGGCTTGGGTAACCCTCCACCAATCAATCCTACCCCGAATGCTCCTGCTCCCACTCCTCAGCAGATGTTAGAGACCATGCAACAGCTGGTAGCCCAAAACCAGCAGATCTTACAACTCGTGCTCGCGGGGCAGGGAGGAGCACAGTTTGGAGGAGCACCGCAAGGAACACCCCAGGGAGGAGCACCGCAGGGAGGAGCACCCCAAGGAGCTCCGCGCCCGGGGCATCCAACTGCTCCACGTCGAGGAACAACTCGCCTGGGCGTCCACCTCCATGGCGCCCAGGACCCTGCTGGGATTCTCCAAGGCGCCCAGGGAGCTCCCCAGGGCGCCCCTCACGGAGTGCTCCTAATAGACCCTCACGGTCGCGCCCACCACCAAGTGCCCTCGCCTCCAGGAGGGGGACCGAATCATGGTGGAATTCCACCCCCTCCCCCTGCCTCTAATGGGGATGATCCTCATTTCCAAGAGGAGGGGAGTGAAAACCAAAGCTTGGAGGAGGGGAGTTATTTCCATGAGCCATCCAGGGAAGCTCCCAATCGCTGGGACGAAAAGATCAAGGAGATGCAGAACCAGCTAGGAGACGTCTACAACGCCATGAAGGCGCAGGCACTAGAGACTGTAGATCACCTAGTTGGGCGAACGGACACACCATTCAAACCCGATGTGGCAAACTACCCACTTCCCCAGAAGTTCAAGATGCCTTCCATGGAGACCTTTGATGGAAGAAAGGATCCATTGGACCACCTGGAGACGTACAAAACCAAAATGCAGCTGCATAATATCCCTGATGAGATTATGTGCAGGGCGTTCCCAACCACACTGAAGGATTCTGCCCGCCTGTGGTTTGCCAGTCTCGCCCCAGCCTCCATCGCTACCTTTGGGGAGTTGAGCAAGTCCTTCGTGTCACACCTCATCGGAGGACGCCACCACCAGAAGCCTGCCACACACCCGCTCAGCATAAAGCAAGATACAAATGAAAGCCTCAGGAGTTACCTCACTCGTTTTAACGAGGAGGTACTTTAAATTGAAGAGCCTGACGACAAGGTATCCATGACAGCCTTCATGGGAGGCCTCCACTCATCGAGCTTCCTTTTCTCAGCGATGAAGCGCCCACCAAAGAGCATGCCAGAGCTACCGGCAAAGGCCCAGAAATACATGAACGCAGAGAACGTCACAAAGGCCAGGCGGGGAGAGTCCTCCAGGATAGGGGACAAGGGGAAGGAGGGAGAGAGAGATGAAAGGAGGGAAACGAGCAACAAACGGAGCAGGACAGAGAGGATACCTGCCAGAGACAGACTTGGTCCCGCTCCATAGAGAAACCGACTCGGTCCTACTCCGCAGAGAGACGGACATGTATTCACTCCTCTCAATGCCACTGTGGAGCACTTCTTGTTCCAGATACAAGATGACCCCGCTATAAAATGGCCCGGAAAGATGAAGTCTCCTCCAAATCGCCGGAACCAGACCAAATACTGTCGATTCCATCGCGACCATGGCCATGACACGGACGATT
Source organism: Litsea cubeba (assembly GCA_012931725.1). Lineage (NCBI taxonomy): Eukaryota > Viridiplantae > Streptophyta > Magnoliopsida > Laurales > Lauraceae > Litsea > Litsea cubeba. Next base: position 51,498,334 of record CM022946.1, on the reverse strand, counting down.
GTTTTGACCTCAAGAGGCGGATTGAGGATCTCATCCAGCGGGGTCATCTACGCCAGTATGTTGCTGGTAGGGGGCAAGCTCCGCCACCACCACCTCATAATACAGAGAACCAGCAGCCCATTGGAGAAATCCAAACCATCTCGGGAGGACTGGAAGAGTCACTCTCTGCCATGAAGGCCTATGCCAGAAAGGCAAGGCATCCCGATGAAGCGCACCCATCCAAGGTGCCAAAACTGGGAGCTGATGAAATTATATCCTTTTCGGATAAGGATTTGGAGGGGATCCAGCACCCCCATGATGACCCTCTAGTGATTACCATGACCGTCGCCAATTTTTAGGTACACAGAATTCTGGTTGACAGTAGTAGCTCTGCGGATATATTATTTGTAGACGCTTATGATAAGCTGAAACTGGGCCGGGAGAGGCTGCAGCCTATCAAATCTCCCATCTTTGGGTTATCAAGGGAGAGAGTGTTCCCCCAGGGGCAATTACATTGCCAATCACAGCAGGGGTAGCCCCCTGAAGTTCCACTACAATGGTGAACTTCCTGGTGATAGACTGCCCGTCAGCCTATAACATCATACTAGGGCGACCAACTCTTAACGCACCGAGAGCCGTCCCCTCCACATATCATCTCATCATTCATTTTCTAACCCCGAATGGAGTCGGGGAAGTGAGAGGGGACCAGGTAGCAGCAAGAGAATGCTACGTCTCCTCAATGAAGGCCAAGAAAATGCAGGAGGCGTTGCAAGTCAAGGTCTTCGACCCAAGGGATGACGCCACTATAGAGAGAGGAGAACCTGTGGAAGAGCTCACCCCTGTGGTCTTAAATGAAGACTTTCCTGACAGAAAGATCTTGAAGGAATTGATCCCGGAGTCGCCACTCACCACCTCAATGTCGATCCTCGCCACAAGCTTATCCGACAAAAGCTAAGGGGCGCCTCCACTGAAAGGGCCCATAGGATGGACATGGAGGTCGGGAAACTGATTCACAATGGGGCAGTCAGGGAAGTAGCATACCCTGAGTGGCTCTCAAATGTGGTGATGGTAACCAAAGCAAATGGGAAGTGGCGCCTATGCATCGATTTCTCGGAGCTCAACAAGGCATGTCCAAAGGATAGCTATCCGTTGCCACGGATTGACCTCCTCATCGACGCCACTGATGGACACGAGCTGCTATCTTTCTTGGATGCTTACTTTGGATACAACCAGATCAGCATGCATCCCCCAGACCAAGAAAAGACGTCCTTCATCACTCCGAAGGGGACCTATTGCTACAGAGTCATGCCCTTCGGGCTAAAAAAATGCAGGGGTAACCTATCAGCGTCTGGTAAACAAAATGTTTCACTTCCAAATTGGGCAAACCATGGAGGTTTATGTAGACGACATGCTGGTCAAGAGCCTCGCCGCTGCAGATCACGTCGACCACCTCCAAGAAACTTTTAATGTCCTCAGATCCTATCGCATGAAGTTGAATCCTGAGAAATGCGCCTTTGGCGTAGGATCAGGAAAATTCTTGGGCTTCATGGTCAATGAAGAGGAATTGAGGCGAACCCAGATAAGATCAAAGCCATACTTGATATTGTTAGGAATTGTGTGTATTGCAATTTGATGGATGCATATCATTTTAATCATCATTTGATTTCTCACACTTGCATTATTTTAGAAAACATTGAAATCTTATTTTATCCATGCATTGTTTTTAAAATATGGTAAAACTCATGTTTTATGCATGAATTGGTTTTAATTTTGGATGCAATTGATTTTGTAAAAGGAATTTCAAAATTCAAGCTTAGCCTAAGTTTTAAAGTTTCAAATGATTTGTGGCTTTTTATGATTCATGATTTTAAAAATACTTAGATTGATTTAAATCATGTTTCAAGCTTGATTTAATGGCCCCATCAAGTCCCACATCAAAAATCTTTGAAAATTGCAAAAGTATGCAAAATGGGAAAAGTGACCCAGGGCCCAGTGTACTCGGTCGACCGGGTACACATCCCGGTCGACCGCGTACACTGCGGGTCGACTGGGCAGAGAGCCGTTTGGCTCTCCAACGGTCATTTTTCTGACCGTTAAGGGTCGGTCGACCGGGCCTGTCATGGGGTCGACCGGGGACACGCAGAAACTCTGTTTTCTGTGTATAAAAAGGCTTCATTCCCTTTGGAAAAAAGTAGGAACTTTGAGCAAACTTGGAGCCTTCTTGGAGGTGTTTGAAGAGAAGATAAAGGGGATGAACCAAGGGGATTAAGAAGGTCATTAAGGAAGCTAAAGCTTGGATCATGAAGTTAAATCTCCAAGTAAGCTTTGCTTAATTTAATCATATGTTTCATGCTTGGTTTTAAATCTTTGGTAAATGTTTTTAGCATGATAACTATGATGAAATGAATTCATTACTTCCATTCAATCTTTGATATTAAGTTGTAATGAATTCTTTTCTTTGATTCAAACTTAGTTTAGTTTTAAACTTTGTTAAACATGTTATGTTTAAAACTTTGATTTCTTTATAACATGTTTCATTAACTTGTTTGAATCATCTTTGTTGTTTTCATTCATTTGAATCTTAAGTCAAACCTTTGTTTTTGAAAACAACATAGCATAGCACATGCATCACTTGATTAGGCTTAAACTTTCAACTTGTGATCTTTTGATTTTCACATCATTAACAAGTTTGTAGTTGTTCAAGTGATTTGCATATAACTTCAATCAAATCTTTGTGTGCCTTAACTTTCAAATGCTTCTAGCATATATTGATTAAGCCTTCTTTTTAAACTTGATTGAAGTTTTCCACACACACATATCACAAGCATTCATCTTTGCATTTCATTGTGTTGTGTGAGTTAGATTTTCATTTTCTTATCCGCCTACTTAGAGGCAATTTTTATTGAGCTTAAATTGTAATCTCATAAGAGTGTTTTGTGAAGACACTTTCTTTGAGAGAAATATTTACTTGTAAGGTTATTGCTTAGCCATTTAAAAGCATTGTGTAAAGGTTGTTGTTTAGCCTAGAAAAACAACATTGTAAGGTTATTGCTTATCCTTGGAAAGCATAATTGTAGAGGTTATTGCTTAGCCTTTTGAAAAGCATAATAGTGGAAATCCGGTGGGGTGTGAGGAACACAAGCCGGTAGTGGATGTAGGCACGTTGGCCGAACCACTATAAATATTGTGTTGTGGTGCATGCTCTTGTGGTGATTGTATGTATTTAGCTTCCGCATTGTGCTTGTTATCATCACTAGTGACTAGTTAGTTTATAGAAAATTAAAATTGGTCATAGTTAGTCACTATTAGTAGCTCACCCTATTCACCCCCCCTCTAGGGTTAGGATCCCCAAGGACTTTCAGATATGCGGTCGCCCTCTTCCACCAAAGAGTTGCAGCGCCTTAATGGAAGAGTTGCAGCACTTAACAGATTTGTTTCCAAGTCTGCTGACAAGTGCTTGCCTTTCTTCAAAATCCTCCGAAAAACTTTCGAGTGGGGACCCGAAGCCGAGGAGGCCTTTCAAAAGCTCAAAGATTACCTGGCCACTCCCCCTCTTCTTTCGCATGCTGCACTCAGGGAGGTGTTATATCTGTATCTCTCTGCTTCCCCCCTCAGCAGTCAGCTCAATCCTCATCAGGAATCATGATGGGGTACAAAAGCCAATCTATTATGTGAGCAGAGCATACCGAGGGGCAGAATTCAAATACTCGGAGCTGGAAAAGCTGGCGCTCGCCCTCATCTCGACGGTAAGGTGCCAACGGCATTATTTTCAGAGCCATACTATTGTTGTAATTACTAATCAGCCTCTGAAGAGAGTATTAGGAAAGCCGGATGTGTCTGGAAGATTGGTTAAGTGGGCAGTCGAATTGGGCAAGTTCGATATCTAGTACCAGCCAAGAGCGGCTATCAAAACACAAGCACTGGCCGACGTTGTGGCCGAATTTACAGCCCCAGAGGGGGTATCGAATGAGCACACCAAGCCCCAAGTCAATTTTCCACCCGACGTGGGCATCCAAGAAGTCGCCCAGACTCGTCAGGCTCCCCCGGGCGCCCATCTCTCTCGTGCCCAGGCTTCCCCGAGCGCCCAGGCCATAACTCCCTCGGGTGTCCCGACTTCTTCGGGCACCCAGGCCCTTCTGGGGCCCCATGGCACCCCAGCACCTCCAGCTTCTGACTTCCATCTTGATGGCCAGGTGCCCACTGAGATCACTGATCCTCCACCACAGATAAGATGGAAGTTGTATGTTGATGGATCTGCAACCAGTGAAGGAGGAGGAGCTGGCCTTATTCTAATCAGCCTTGACGGGACACCCATCAAGTATGCAGTGAAGCTCCACTTCATCGCCTCTAACAATGAAGCTGAATATGAGGCCCTCCTCTCTGGTCTAAAATTGGCAATTGAAATGGATGCCCAGTACCTCATTACTTACAGCGATTCACAACTGGTGGTCAACCAAGTAAACGGCGAGTTCGAAGCAAAGGAGGCACGAATGCAGCAGTATCTCAGCATGGTTCAAAGAGTGATAGGGCGGTTCCAGCACTTCCAGATCTGTCACGTCCCTAGAGGGGATAACATTGCTGCAGACGCACTTGTTAAGTCCATAAAATTGTAGCTTTCATTCATCATTTTATATGCATTTGTGGACATAATTAAGCTAATTGCATAGAATTACATTTAATTTCATGATTTCATGCATTTAAACATCATTGTTGGAATCTTAGTCAAATTTGGTCAAAATTCATTACATTGCATGACTTTTGTGAAATTAGGGTTCTCATCTTATTCATCACCCAAAATTAGTTTTTTTAGCTTCACTAATGCATATCTGCTAATTTTGACACCATGTGTTTGTCGGATGTGAATTTCGACGCCCCCAAAAAAGGAAAGAAAGGGGAATTTTGCGTGGGGAAATCTCTATTCGTCTATATATGTTATTTAAATTTTACATCGAAAATGAGGATTCCGACTACCCTCAAAATCAATGGATCACGATCGCCAGCTACGGATACGGCCGTAACACCGTTCTTCGACGAAAGACGAAGAAATGTAGGGAGAAAATAAGTGGGTGGGTTCTTCCTCTCGTCTAATGTGCTGCCGGCAACACACGACGGTTGTCCTGTCACATTAATTTGGGTCTCTTTGGGTCTTTTTAATATAGGGTCAAATTAGGGTCATGAGTTAAAGTCCAAATAAAGGTTAGTCCTCACACAGCATAATCATAATAAATCCAAGTAAAATAAAGTAACCAAAATAAAGAAAATAAATGGGGGGAGGTGCCAAATTTTTAAGAAGAGGATTGGCCCCATTCCCGGGTACCCCCTTCAGATCCCTTGGCAAAATAAGGTTTAAAGGCTGACTTTTCAAATCAAAATGATGATGCAAATGAGACTTTGACTTGTGATTTCTGTGTTTTTCGTGTGCGATATACGAGTGATAAAAATGAAAGGCCGATGGGCCATAATTGATTGGAGGTGGCCGATGGGCCGTGATTGTTTAAGGGTGGCCGATGGGCCGAAGTAAAAAGTGTGTGTGAAATCACTCATCCCATCTCATCATTCTCATTTATTCAATTTTAGAAGTCAATTCTTCATTTCCTTTTATCATTAAGTTCAATTAAATATCTGGCACCTGAGGTGGAGGAAGAAATAAAGGGAAAATCTTTTTGGGTTTATTTTGTTGGTTTTATAGTTTTTATGGATTTTTGATATGGGGCTAGAAGGGCCTAACTAGGGGATTTACTTGGATTTACGTAATTAATGCTTTATTACTGATCATCGGATTAACCCTAACCTAAGGTCTTAGACCGTCCACATCAGCTTTCCCAATTCCCTAACATAACAGGAAGAGTGATGGGACCTAACTTATTAAAATGAGAGAAACTAAAGGTAGTCTAACCTGGCTAGGGAGAGACCTAGATCTGGGTCTGGGGTCTGACCCGGTCAGGCTAAACCATTATTTGATTTCTAACTCCAATTTATTAATATTTTTGTATTTTAATATCTTTTACTTTGTTTTTGGTATTTTGGGCTTTTTATTTTTATTTTATTTTTGGTTTTATTTATAAAGCCTAAATTCTCTTAAACTAATTCTTCTAATCCTAATGAAAGGGAATGAGGAGAAGGAAATAAATTGCTAATTTTTATTCATCAATTAACCTAACCGATTTAGAATTTTAATTAGATTCCCTAATCCTAATGAGGGGAGAGGAGGAGAAGGAAATTAATTATTAAACCTAACTTAATTGTTCTAATTAATCTAATACTTGGAATTCTATTTTTTGGTTCTTTTTTATTTTTATGAATTATGCAATGCTTAATTTTATCTAAAAAAAATAAGAAACAAAAACACAACTAAGTTATATGTTGCATGGGCATGTTTGACACATAAATTAGGGGTAATTCAAAATAAATAAAGACCTAAAAAAAAAATAACTTAATTGCATGGGCAGGTTTGATGCATGGGCATAATTTACGCATGAATAATGAGGCATAAGATAAATGGAGAATTAAGCCTAATAAAAAAAATAGAATCTCAAGTATGCATGTATGGGTTCGATTTGGAAGAGTGGGTTCTGAAATGGGCTTGTGAAAGTGGGTCAGTTCGGGTAAGTGGGTTGAGAATGTTGGTTTTAAATTGGTTGGTGGGTTGGTTTGGAGAAGGATTATGTGGCCCAGCAGATGGGCGTGCCACACTGTGCGTGGGTGCAGGTGTGGTGCAGGCCGTGTGTGTGATGGAGGCGAGCGAGGGTGGAGTATAGGTGAAGTGGGTGCAGCAGGTGTGGTGCAGGGCAAGGTGCTGTTGTGAGGTAGAGGGCTGAAATGGGTGCAACAGGTATTGTGAAGGGAAGAAGAGACGAAGTGCACCGGTGTAGTGTAGTGGAAGAAGAAGGAGGAGGAAGAGGGGAAGAGAGGGAAGAGAGGAAAGGGAGTGTAGCAGCGTGCAGGTGCTAGTGTAGGGAGAAGAAGAAGAGAAAGAAAGAGGGCGATAGTACGGTGTGTGTGAAGGTGAGAGGTGCAGGGGCTGTGAGGGGAAGAAGAAGAAGAGAAGAAAGGAAAACAAAAAGAAAGAAAGAAGAAGAAAGAGAGGGTGGTGCGAGTGGAGTGCAGTGAAGAAGGGGGGAAAGAAAAGAAAGAGAAGAAAGAAAAGGAAACAAAGAAAAAGAAGAGGTGCAGTGTGTTGTGCAGGTGGGGAGAGAGAGAGAAGAGGAAGAAAGAAAGAAAGAAAGAAAAGGAGGAGAAAGAAGATGGATGCTCGATGTGTGCTGTGGTGTGGATGGGCGCTGTGGGTGTGCAAGAAAGTGTGCAGTGGAAGAAGGAGAAGAGGAGGAAGAAGAAGAGAAAGAAAGGAAAAGAAAAGAGAAGGCGTGCAGGCGATGTGCAGTGGAGAAGATGAAGTGGGCGTGTGCAGGCGATGCAGGGAGGAAGATGAAGTCTCTCACCTGTTGGAGTTATTCCTCCCCTATTCCAAGCCCTACTTTGTGCGCTTTGTCCCTTCCTTGTGTCGATGCTTTTGTTCCACGTGAGAGATGGTGATGGAGAGGTCTGTGCAGGATGGAGAGGGATGAAGATGAATCTACCCGGAGGGGTGATGTTCTGGGATGGTGAAGGTGAGATAAAGGAGATGGTGAGGGTGGAGAGGTCTGTGCAGGGGATGGAGAATGAGAGAGATGAAGATGATGGGAGGATGGAGATGAGATCTGCGCATGTCAAGAGATAGAGATCGGGGATAGGTTTTTAAGGGAGAGAGTTAGAGAGAGATCGGGATCTGGGACTCTCGTTTGAGATTGAGAGGGAGAGAGAGATATCAGGGGGATGGGAGAGTCCAGAACTCGTGGACTCTCCATCCCTTATCCAGCGATGGGCCATGCAGCCCGGGTCAGGTTGATGGGCTTGGGTTAGGTTGGGTCAGGTTGACCTGGGTTGGATTGGTCATGAGTTTGGTGAGGTTGGATTTGGGCTCGATGGGTCAGCTTGATCGGGCCAAATTGGGATTGGATGTGGGGTCCAAGTCTGGGGTCGGACTCCGGTCAGAAGTTTGGGGCCCAAAAGGTGGGCCGCAATGGGATTTGACCTGGGCCATTATCACTACGACCCAGGTTTCACAGATTTTGATATGTTCGCCGGATTTCGACGTTCTACACATCAACGGAAAGCTCTCGGCGAGTAGATCGAGATGAACTAACTTTCGAGGCGATCGGAGCTCTAGAAATAATAGGTGCAGCTGTCCTAATGATTAGGGGCTCGAAAAAAAGGGGACCTCTTGGATCAATGGATGTGGCTTCCTAACTCAGGGTAATTGAGTGGTATTTAGGTAAGCTAGGTGTAATCTTCGTAACAATTAGCCTAAACATGTCTTAAGTGGTCCGGAATATCTTTGAATAGTGTAGTGGTCCGCTCCTTGTGTGAAAGGTGAGTTGGACTCGAGATCTCAATGCGATTCAACTTTTTTCTCATGAATTTCTAGGAGTCGTTGAACTAAGTCTAAAACTATCAAAAAAGCATCTTCATTGTCATTAATTAATCTAAATTATGCCATTAATCATTCAATTATGGGTGAAATGGGGGCATCGCTATATATGATAGGTATTTAAGGCTATCATAGGGGGCCAAATGAGGTGTCTACAGTATGCCCCTCTTTGGAGAACAGCACGTGGAGAGTTGTGCTCCAAAGAAAGTAGACACACCACTCATGACTCACGGGAGCTTTTGAGCTCGCGGGAGTGGCTACCTATGGATGTATGCAATTGCAAACTCATTCCAAAGGTGAGGTTTACTTCTCTAGGATCGATTCTGATTCAGGGGGAAAAAGGAAAAAAGAAGAAGTTACGTGCCTACTGATTTGATTGGAAACCTGAGATCTGTGCCTCGGTGCCCGTGGTATTGCCACGTGGCGGGTTGGGAACTGTGCCCCAGTTGCTGAATTTAAAAAGGTGGTGGGAACTGTGCCCCAGTTGCTGAATTTAAAATGGTGGTGGGAACTGTGCCCCAGTGGTCTGAATCAAAAGTCGATCTTTCGATTAGCTAAATCACTATCAGAATTTCATTTGTTCTTGCAATAGAATTGATTTCAAATGGTCATATATAACGTCTTTTAACTTTCATCCATAGTTAAATGTTTAAAGCATAATTGAAACTAACTAGCAATAATGGGGATCTTAGTGGAAATCATAAACATAGTTCAAGAAATAGTGTGAGTGCATGTGAGAATGAGATGCATTTTTTTTTTAAAAGAGATGTTTGATTTTGAAACTCGGGTATGCATCGAAAAAGCTAAATCAATGGAAGACGGTCACCGGAATAACCGTCACTCTCTAGGGATCTTGGTCTTCACCCAAGCTTAGACGAGAACCTAGGATAGATTCGATCGTCTTTTCGTGCTTATCATGGAGAGTTTCAAGCTACACGGTTTCCATCTTCCAACATCAAGATTTGAGTCGGCGAACACACAATTCGTGAGAACACGGTATTATGGTTGCCGTACCGATTATAAGCGCTTAAGGGAGGCCTACGGTGACTCAATTTCCAGACGTGAGGTAAAATCATGAAAATCATAGTTAGGGGTACTTACCTCAAGAGCTTTCCATAAATCTGATGTTATGGGTCGTTGCTGCTTTCTTTCGTTGTTTGTTTGCCGAAGATTGTGAACTTGTCATCAATCTCCATCAGTGTGTTTGAAGGTCCTTCACCTTTGGAGTTTTCGCTTTCGCTTTGGGAACCTGTATTGAACAAACACTAAAAGATTCTGCATTTTTTGTCATTAGTATACGGTTTTATAATTTACAAAGGTAATCATTCTAATTTTATTGATGGAGATGGCATGAGATGCAGTACACAATGTTAGATGTATGCGTGATGGGACTAATGTGCGTGCAATGGGACCTCATGTGATGGGCCAATGTTTCAGTTTGACGATGCGTCATTCTTTTGTGTATGTGCCTCTTTTGCTTCCCCTTTTTCTTTTTCTTTTTGTTGTTTTTTTTGTTTTTTTTTGTTTTTTTTTGTTTATTTTGTGTTTTTGTTGTTTTTTTTAATCTGTGTGTGTACCCTACTTAGCATATAATGAGGTGGGGTATGCAGGTAAATGCATGGATTTGGATTTTGGAATGATGCATGAACATATGAGTCAATGGTATATTTTAAATTGAATCGACTGACCTGTCTGTCTCGTTTGTGCTGCCTCCATTGGTAAGTCGGAATGAACCATCACTTTGGTACTGGTAACCATGCTGGAATCTTGCTAAAGCCAGAAGGCTGGTCCTCTGTTTCCATTGTTGTTTGGGCTAATCTCAGGTTTTAGCTTATGGGACCTTTCTGCCTCTCACTAGTGCTGTTCATTATCCCAATTCAGTTCAGCACTTCAGCCCTTACCTTTATTCTCACCAAAAACCATTTCTCCATTTTTTTTTAATCTGTTGGGTGAAAGACACAGGGCCGGATTGAATGTATTTTCATTTCATTGTAGGTCTGTAACATGCGTCTTAATGAGGCTAGTTTGGCAAATGGGATCTGTTTTGTTTTAGTCTTCAGGTTGGATAAAGGGTCATGGTCTTTTGGCTTCCTTTCTATTTATCACTTAGCCAATGAGGTTCATTACCTCTAAATCAAGAAACACAAATTACCATCTCGGGATCAGTTTGTCTCTGATGCTGATGTAGACTGATGTATTCTCATGCTTCACTCTCTCATTTTAACTTTGGGCATGGGTTGTCAGATGGATAGGACTAAGAAGGCCACTAAGCGTGATCCTACGCCGATGGATACTCTGGAAGAGGTTGGGGCGGAACCAGTCATTGCTCCTCCGAGAAAGAAACAAAGGGTGAGGATAAGTTGGAGAAGAAGCCCCATCTCGCAGATGAGATAAGAGCTAGCCGGGTAAATTTTTAGCTGCCTTTATAAATGTTATACTTGGTTGGTTTCTACTATCATTGACATTCTTTCCTCTATTGTTTGCAATGCAGCCTGTCCCTTTTGCTCGGGCTAGGGTGAGTTGGATTCAGATGAGGGATAGGTGGATCGAGCTCCCCGATCGCCTGAAGGATCGGGTGCGAGCGATGGGCTTTGGAGACTTCATGTCTATCGTCGCCTTCCGCACCGATCGTGCTCTCATTTGTGCTCTCTCCGAGAGATGGAGAGATGAGACACACACATTCCATTTCCCGCCGGGGGAGATGACGATCACCTTGGAGGACATCGCGCGGTGTGAGACCCAACCCTTGGTGGGCCCTCAATGTGAATTTGAATACTATATATTAGCCTAAGTATTTTAGTTATACTAATTATGGGACTTAGTGAGGGTAGTTATGTATTTTCCTAGGGTTAGTCTAGTGGTGTAATTAGTAGAGTCAATAGGGGGTCTGTTGTTATTTTTAGAGTTAGGGAGTTTGTTAGAGGCCCTAGCTAGAGTTTTGTATTTACTATAGGGGGTTTGCACCAAAGAATCTTCTAGAAGATCACCTAAAGACCCAAATACCCTCTACCCTAACCCTAATCCTATTCTAACCCCAAGGGCAATTTTGTCCCTAACCCAAAAACCCAACCTATATAAACAAAACCCTCCCCTGCCCAAACAACTACTGTTCATCTCCTTTTTCCTTTCTCTCAAGTTTCAATCTCTTCCCTCTTCTCTCTTCTTCTTCCCCAATTCCCTCCAACGAACCCTCATCTCTCTTCCAATCTCTCTCTCTCTCTCCCTCGCCCCAGAAATCCCTGACAGAAGACCAGCCGAGACCGGCCTGCACCATAAGAGCTACTGTCGAGACCCTTTCTCTTTTTCCCTGTGGTTTTCTCTCTTTTCCTTCTACCTTCAATCGATCAAGGCAAGTGCACTGTGCTGGTAGTCTAGATTGCATGTTTCCTTCCTTTGATTTGCAGTAGAATTCCAATTTGTAATATATATGTTTAGATCGATCCTTGAGCATGTTTGTTTGGTTCTTTTGGCCATTGATGGATGGGATTACCTCATTTGGATGATCAATGGCCGGTTGATGATGGGTGGATGATGTAGGAATGATTTATTTTGCTTTTGTAATGGTCTATGGAGAATCCCAGAAGAATTGAGTCACGGGAATGAGTTTCCGGAGATGGAATGACAAGAACCCATCTCGCAGTATTGAGATCGGAATCGAAGTAGGACCACCCTTGGTAGATCAGGACCCTACGTCTATGTGAGGGGGGCCTGTGCGACCATGGGGTGCTACTTGATCTGGATTTTGATCAGAGGTGGACCACCATTCCTGTGCTTAATGAAGAGAAGTTGTGTCCTGTCGCAGAACTGGGTTCTGTAACAGAACACAACACTGATAGGAGAGATGGACAGAGTCCAGCGATGGCCGAGCTCAGCACTTGCAGAGCCCAGCGGTTGCCGAGCTCAGCATTAGTGCAGCTCAGCAACTGCCGAACTCATCACTTGCGCAGCTCAGCAACTGCCGAGCTCAGCACTGGCCGAACTCAGCGATGGCTGGATTCAACACTAGCCGAACTCAGAGTTCTGCCGAGCATAATGGTTAGGATGAGATTCGCGTTTAGCCGAGCTAAGTGTCTAGGCCGAGCTCAGTGCTCAGCCGAGTTCAGTGTTACGGCCGAACTCAGTGTTAAGGCCGAACTCAGTGTTTTACTGAGCTCAGCGCCAGACCGGGTTCCGTGCCAGACCGGACTTCGAGCTTAGCCGAACTCAGTGCTTAACCAAGCTGAGGGCTAAACCAACCTCAATGCCCTACCAAGCCCAATGCATTTTCCCGAACTCAGCTGGGTTGCCGAACTGAGCTAGGCCCTTTGCCGAGCTGAGTTGGGTGGCCGAACTGAGTATTCAATTGAGCTCCATTGCTTAGCCGAACTCCGAGATGGATTTCCAAAAAGGCGGGATTTCAACAAAGGAGACTGGAACCTGGGACATTTCCTTCAGCCAGAATTCCTAGTGCGCACGGCCAACCACCCAGGCCAGGGGGTTAGCCGAACTCACAGGATGTCCTGGACGAGTAGGCCTTGCCTGCAGGATGTTTCACCTTCTCTGATCACAGTGTGCCGAGCTGACCGCCCGGGCCAGGAGGTCGGCTGAGCACACTGTGTACAGTGACGATCCCCAGATTCTAATTTCTATTGTTGCAATCATATGTAGGGCCCATTGACCATTCAAATAGACTTCCATCACTGTGCCAGCCACGAGTCAATGGTACGGCTCAACCATGACTCGTGGGGTCCACTAATTAAAGTCCAGGTTATGTAATCTAAGATGATTCGACCTTTATACGTTACCAAATGATGCACATAACTTCTAAGCACCAAACACAATATTCCTTAGCATCTGTGGTTTCACTTAAAGATCGAATTACCTGGGATGGACCTGTATCCGAAAGTGGACCATTTACCTAGGTTGGACTGTTGCTATCTCCCTATGATTCGTGTACTTGGAGATTCATCTCCCTCATACTATGACTATCACTCTATTGTCCTTATTATTGCTCATACCTGTTAATTAAATGGAAAATGGAGGACCTAAACCTAGGAATACTTAGAGGTGACCCGGTAATCTGATTTGGTGGATCATTGACCCGTGTCTGTGGCTAGGCGGGCCCTTTTTATGGCCTAAGTTGGATGTGAATTACCTTAGAATGGAGAGTTTAGATTGTATGGGCTTGTGACCCATTATGGATGTAGATGGATCATATGTCATTGAATATGGGCTTGTATCTCATATGGATTGTTATAGACCAGGCCAAGTATTTGGTGGGCCTTGGTACGGATCCAATGATTGGAATTGGACTTGAACTATGATCCACAATTTGTATCAAGTACTTAGACCTCTTAGGGACTTTTGTTAGGACCTTGTTCACGCAAGGCAAAGCCTAGCCTAGACAGACAGGACCATTGCGTGCGGCAGGCGCATCTCGGCCACGCGCTAGATGCCCGGCACAGGCCCCTGGTGACGAGCCAGTGGGATCTCCATTGCGTGCGACAGGCGCATCTCGGCCACGCGCCAGATGCCCGGCACAGGCCCCTGGTGACGAGCCAGCGGGATCTCCATTGCGTGCGGCAGGCGCATCTCGGCCACGCGCCAGATGCCCGGCACAGGCCCCTGGTGACGAGCCAGTGGGATCTCCATTGCGTGCGGCAGGCGCGTCTCGGCCACGCGCCAGATGCCCGGCACAGGCCCCTGGTGACGAGCCAGTGGGATCTCCATTGCGTGCGGCAGGCGCGTTCTCGGCCACGCGCCAGATTCCCGGCACAGGCCCCTGGTGACGAGCCAGGGGGATCTCCATTGCGTACGGCAGGCGCATCTCGGCCCTCGCGCCAGATGCCCGGCACAGGCCCCTGGTGGCGAGCCAGTGGGATCTCCATAAGCGCCTCTCGGTACTCACTCTCCAGCTCGGCAGTAGTGTGAATCTCCAGCTCGGCAGAAGCACCCTGTTACGGCTTAGCAGTGATGCCAACCTCTAGCTCTGGTTCATTGCCAGCCAGTCATCCTCCATGATACTTACCTTCTGACCTCAAAAGAGCAGTCTATCGAGCTCAGAAGCTGGGGGGCTATTGTGTGGGGATATTTCCGAACTCCGCCGGATGACTGGCCGGATGCTCTATCTCATGCTCCGGCGCCAGCTAGGCCATCCCGGCAAGGCCCGTCTCAACGTCCGCCAGTTCGGCCAAGTGCCCCCACTCCGGCCAGAGACTCATCTCGGCCCCTTGCACGATATTTCCACCTCGGCCAGGACGCTCCCAGCTCGGCTGAGCTCCACCTCGGCCAGGTCATCTCCAGCTCGGCCAGGGACTCCTCCCCGGTCCTCCACTTCGGCGTCTCTGCAGGGGCTCTAGCCAAGTCAAGGTCCTCTCCGACCTCGGCTCCCCGACCTTGGTCAGGATGCCAGGACTAGCCAAGGCAGGGCCTGACAGCTGTCCACCCTTGGACACTTGAGCACGCTAGAGCACGCGCGACAAGACAAGGGCACGCCTGTACTCTCTGACAGACAGAGCCTCCCATGCCGCCCATGCTTCCTGACAGATCGGCGTCCACAGACGCCCGAGTGGGCTGTGATGGGACGGCTAACCACCACATTGTCTCCTGCCTCCTCTCTCTCCAAAGTCAACTATCTCCCTCTCCTCCTCTATAAAAGGGGCCAAACCAGAACAATAGGGGGGCTCTCTCTCTCTCTCCCGTCCGAGAGAACCACACTGGTATCACCTTCTCCCCCAAAATCTCCTCCTACTGTCCAGTACTCATATTGACTTAGGCATCGGAGAGCCCTGCGCTGCCCACAGCCAGGGTCCTCTGACCTGTTTCTTCTCCCTCTTCTAGGTTCTCAGGCATCGGTTCTTCCATCAGCAACGAGGAGACGGGGAGCCTCAGCCTTCGTCCTCCTCAGTGAGTCGCAAGAACACCACCCTCCCGGGTCCGTGAATTTTTGTGCACTTACAATTGGCGCCGTCCGTGGGAAACGCTACAAAAAGCCATCTTCCCAAACACCATGCCTCGGAGAACCAGAAAGGGAAAGGAACCGCTGACACTGTCGACACAGCTGCCGACGGTCCCCCACCGGGAAAGGTCAAGAGCAAGATCTAATCCAGTGAGCGTCCAACAGCAGGGTACTCAGTCGGGTTCATCCTCTAAGGGTTCGACCTCAACCCCACCTTCCAAAAAGCGCACCCTGAAGGACAACAGAAGCAACCAAGCTCATGGCGGAAGCCCGGGTAACAACCACGACATCAGAAAGTGGCTTGATCGACGCATCGAGCAAGCAGTACGACAAAACTTGGAGGCTGTCGGTTTCGCTCGAGTTCGGCTGAACTCTGACGGTCTCGGCACATCTCCCCTCTCTCCAGAGATCAGGAGCTTCCCCCTTCCCGAAGACTTCAAAATCCCGAGGTTCGTCGTTTACGACGGAACCTCGGATCCAGCAGCACACCTCCGGCACTTCACTCAGAGAATGTCGGTGTGGGGCGATGCAGGCCACCTGAACTGCAGAGTCTTCTCCTCCAGCCTCGGGGACCTCCCCCTGAAGTGGTTCTGCGCACTCCCCCAAGGATCGATCAAAAGTTGGCAGCAGCTCCGAAGTTCCTTCATGACGAAGTTCCAAGCCCACAGGGTCGTCCCCAGGTCGGCCGCCGACCTGATGGCCCTCAGAATGAAGCAGACCGAGAACGTCACGCAGTTCGCCAAAAGGTTCTGGACTGTCTACAGCCAGACCGAGGATACTTCAGATGCAATAGCGATCCTGTCTTTCCAACAAGCCCTCCTACCAGGCAACGAGCTTCGAAGGGACCTGGTCATGCATCCCGTGGTCACTATGGCAGCACTGATGACCAGGGTAAACCAGTTCGTCAGGCAAGAAGCGGACGAAGCCCGAGCCCAGAAGCATTTCAACAACAATCAACAGGCAGCGTCCATCTCGGCGGACGCCTCCATCTCGGCGGATGCCTCCAGCTCCGCGGCAGTGTCCATCTCGGCGGACGCCTCCATCTCGGCGGATGCCTCCAGCTCCGCAGCACCGTCCATCTCGGCGGACGCCTCCATCTCGGCGGATGCCTCCAGCTCCGCGGCAGCGTCCATCTCGGCGGACGCCTCCATCTCGACGGATGCCTCCAGCTCCGCAGCACCGTCCATCTCGGCGGACGCCTCCATCTCGGCGGATGCCTCCAGCTCCGCAGCACCGTCCATCTCGGCGGACGCCTCCATCTCGGCGAATGCCTCCATCTCCGCAGCTCTGTCCATCTCGGCGGACGCCTCCATGACAGAAGTCTCCTCCAGCTCGGGGGGCTGCTGAAGCCTCCTATCATCTTTCAGCTTCGACCGCCCGTCAGCTTTGATCGCACGACCCTCTACCGTCATTTCTGGCGGCACGGTCCTCTACTGTCAGCTTCGATGGCGCCGTCAGCTGCGACGACATCGGTACGACCCTCTACTGTCGGCTTTGATCGTACGACCCTCTACTGTCATTTCGACGGCACGGTCCTCTGCTGTCAGCCTTGATCGCACGGTCCTCTGCCGCCGCTCGTCGTCCAGAGCTACGTACCCCTGGTGACGAGCCAGTGGGATCTCCATTGCGTGCGGTAGGCGCATCTCGGCCACGCGCCAGATGCCCGGCACAGGCCCCTGGTGACGAGCCAGTGGGATCTCCATTGCGTGCGACAGGCGCATCTCGGCCACGCGCCAGATGCCCGGCACAGGCCCCTGGTGACGAGCCAGCGGGATCTCCATTGCGTGCGGCAGGCGCATCTCGGCCACGCACCAGATGCCCGGCACAGGCCCCTGGTGACGAGCCAGTGGGATCTCCATTGCGTGCGGCAGGCGCGTCTCGGCCACGCGCCAGATGCCCGGCACAGGCCCCTGGTGACGAGCCAGTGGGATCTCCATTGCGTGCGGCAGGCGCGTCTCGGCCACGCGCCAGATTCCCGGCACAGGCCCCTGGTGACGAGCCAGGGGGATCTCCATTGCGTACGGCAGGCGCATCTCGGCCCTCGCGCCAGATGCCCGGCACAGGCCCCTGGTGGCGAGCCAGTGGGATCTCCATAAGCGCCTCTCGGTACTCACTCTCCAGCTCGGCAGTAGTGTGAATCTCCAGCTCGGCAGAAGCACCCTGTTACGGCTTAGCAGTGATGCCAACCTCTAGCTCTGGTTCATTGCCAGCCAGTCATCCTCCATGATACTTACCTTCTGACCTCAAAAGAGCAGTCTATCGAGCTCAGAAGCTGGGGGGCTATTGTGTGGGGATATTTCCGAACTCGCCGGATGACTGGCCGAATGCTCTATCTCATGCTCCGGCGCCAGCTAGGCCATCCCGGCAAGGCCCGTCTCAACGTCTGCCAGTTCGGCCAAGTGCCCCCACTCCGGCCAGAGACTCATCTCGGCCCCTTGCACGATATTTCCACCTCGGCCAGGACGCTCCCAGCTCGGCTGAGCTCCACCTCGGCCAGGTCATCTCCAGCTCGGCCAGGGACTCCTCCCCGGTCCTCCACTTCGGCGTCTCTGCAGGGGCTCTAGCCAAGTCAAGGTCCTCTCCGACCTCGGCTCCCCGACCTCGGTCAGGATGCCAGGACTAGCCAAGGCAGGGCCTGACAGCTGTCCACCCTTGGACACTTGAGCACGCTAGAGCACGCGCGACAAGACAAGGGCACGCCTGTACTCTCTAACAGACAGAGCCTCCCATGCCGCCCATGCTTCCTGACAGATCGGCGTCCACAGACGCCAGAGTGGGCTGTGATGGGACGGCTAACCACCACATTGTCTCCTGCCTCCTCTCTCTCCAAAGTCAACTATCTCCCTCTCCTCCTCTATAAAAGGGGCCAAACCAGAACAATAGGGGGGCTCTCTCTCTCTCTCTCTCCCGTCCGAGAGAACCACACTGGTATCACCTTCTCCCCCAAAATCTCCTCCTACTGTCCAGTACTCATATTGACTTAGGCATCGGAGAGCCCTGCGCTGCCCACAGCCAGGGTCCTCTGACCTGTTTCTTCTCCCTCTTCCAGGTTCTCAGGCATCGGTTCTTCCATCAGCAACGAGGAGACGGGGAGCCTCAGCCTTCGTCCTCCTCAGTGAGTCGCAAGAACACCACCCTCCCGGGTCCGTGAATTTTTGTGCACTTACAACGATGATACCTTATACTTCCGCTATCTCTGATATGGCTTTCGCTATACTATCATGCTTCCGCAATTAACCATTGTTATTATGTTGATGAAAAAGTTTTAAATTGGACCTCACTGCGGACCTACGATCTTGGAAGTTCTCGGATTTTCCGGGAAGTAGCGCGCCAATTTCGATACTTTGACGGTTTTCTCGGTATCCGAAATTGGGGCGTTACATTTTATGGTATCAGAGCGGGCAAGTCTCTAGGAAATAAAATACACTAGAAACTTTAGGACGTAGTGAGGATCTCAGTGTGGGGGTACGTATAGGGTCGATGGATCGGGTAGAATCAGTGTAGTCCTAAGTGTTGGACTTAAACTAACCTAATTTCTTTCTCTTAACAGATGTCTAGAGATGGTTCTCCATCACATATGATACCAGCAGTCGGTAGTCCGCCAGACTTCGAGCAGCGTTTCCAGAGGTTCTTACAGGCCTTCCTCATTTCCCAGGAGGCCCAGGCGTCGGCGCAGCAGCAGCAGGCCGAGGATTTTGCCCAATTCCAGACGCAAGTCTTGGACATCATGGACAGAGTGGCTCAGCCAGGCACAGCAGCGGCATCCGTTCGGGAGGCAGACCCGAACATCATATTTGAGAGGTTCCTCAAAAGAGGACCACCTAAGTTCACTGGCGCCGATGACCCGCTGGTGGCCGACGAATGGATTGTGCGGATGGAGAAGATCTTCAAGGTCTTCGAGTGCACCGGTCAGCAGAGAGTGCAGTTGGCCGCTTATATGTTTCGGGGAGTCGCGGAGGACTGGTGGAGGACGATTTAGCGTCATTTCGAGGCGATAGGAGACGAGATCGCTTGGGCTGCATTCAGAGCGGACTTCCTTCGGAAGTTCATACCATCTCACGTCAGAGACCGCAAGCTGCGGGAATTTCAGGCGCTGGTGCAAGGCAGCATGACTGTCTACCAGTATGAGGTTCGCTTCACCCAGCTTTCCTCGTTTTGCAGAGGCTCTGATCACACCTGAGTCCGAGAGGATCCGTCGGTTCGTCGATGGGCTGAGAGATGAGATTCAGTTGAGCATGTCCTGCATCGAGCTGCCCACATATGAGGAGGCTTTGAGGAGAGCTTACTGGGCAGAGGAGCGTCTGCAGCGGATAGAGGCCAGTCAGCAGCAGAGGCGAGTTAGAGCCGCCTTGGTCAGACCGCAGCCCTTGCCCATACAGCAGCATCCATTTCAGAGACAGAGGCCAGCAGGCCAGGCCAGGCAGCATCAGTATCAGCGGCAGCCTCAGCAGCAGCAGCAGCGTGGGCCCAGAGTATGCTATGACTGTGGGGAGACAGGACACATCTCCAGATTTTGCCCATTCAGAGGAGGACAGCCTCAGGCCCCGATGCTTCAGCTTCCAGCACCACCGAGAGCACCAGCTCCAGCTCCACCCGTTCAGCAGATTGCACCGGCACCCCAGCCACCTCAGCAGCAGTACCGTGCCCAGCAGCAGGCACGTGGACCCCAGCAGCCCAGGGGACAGCACTACCAGAGGGGACGACACCAGAGACCCTATGGACAGCAGCGACAGCAGCAGAGACCTCAGGCCGCAGGTCAGGCATTTGCACTCACACATGAGGAGGCCGAAGCTGCAGGGAACGTCGTTGAAGGTACTCTTTCTATTTGTGATCAGATTGCTAGAGTTTTGTTTGATCCTGGTGCGACACATTCCTATGTGTCTTCTGCTTTTGCTTTAGTTCTTGGTGGGGTAGGAGAGGAGTTGCCTTGCACGCTAGTTGTGTCTACGCCCGTGGGCAAGAGGGTAGTGTGTCAGACTTACCACCCCAGATGCCGAGTGCAGATCGGGGAGTACATTATGTTTGCAGATTTGATCGTGTTACCCATGCATGACTTCGACGTTATCTTGGGGATGGATTGGTTGGCCAGATATCGAGCGGTGATGGATTGCTTCGAGAAGATAGTCAGACTCACCATCGACGGTTCAGACGACCCAGTCGAGTTTGTAGGCGAGAAGAAGCCACGCAGTACCAGATTGATTTCAGCACTGAAGGCTGAGAGGCTAGTGCGATCAGGTTGCGAAGGCTACATCGCATTCATCTCAGATGACAAGAAGTCCAAGGGAGTCGAGGAGATCCCAGTCGTTTGCGAGTTTCCAGACGTGTTTCCCGACGAGATCCCAGGATTGCCTCCAGTCAGAGAGATCGACTTCACCATCGAGCTTGTGCCAGGCACCGCACCGATTTCTAGAGCTCCTTACCGCATGGCTCCGGCAGAGCTGCGAGAATTGAAGACCCAATTGCAAGAGTTGATAGACAAGGGCTTCATCAGACCGAGCATGTCACCTTGGGGAGCACCTGTGCTCTTCGTGAAGAAGAAGGATGGATCGATGAGGATGTGCATCGACTACAGGCAGCTGAACCAGGCAACAGTGAAGAACAAGTATCATCTTCCCCGGATCGACGAGCTCTTCGATCAGCTTCAGGGAGCGCAGTACTTCTTGAAGGTGGACCTGAGATCGGGATACCATCAGCTGCGAGTCAGAGAGCAGGATGTGCAGAAGACAGCATTTCGTACTCGTTACGGACACTATGAGTTCCTCGTGATGCCGTTCGGGTTGACGAATGCGCCGGCAGTGTTCATGGCCCTGATGAACAAGAGCTTCGCCCCGTACCTCGACAGCTTTACGGTGGTGTTCATCGACGACGTGTTGGTCTACTCCAAGTCCAGAGAGGAGCACGAGCAGCATTTGAGGACGTCTCTACAGTTGCTACGTGATAACCAGCTGTACGCAAAGCTCAGCAAGTGCGAGTTCTGGTTAGAGCAAGTAGTCTTCCTCGGACATATCATCTCCAGAGACGGCCTAGCAGTGGATCCAGCAAAGATCGAGGCAGTAGTGAACTGGGAGAGACCGAAGAATGTCACAGAAGTTCGGAGTTTCCTTGGCTTAGCAGGCTACTACCGCAGATTTGTCAAGAGTTTCTCTTCGATTTCCGCCCCGTTGACCAAGCTGACGAGGAAGGACGTACCGTTCGTATGGACCGATGCATGCGAGGACAGCTTTCAAGAGCTGAAGGAGAGACTGACGACAGCACCAATCTTATCTTTACCTTCTGGTACAGGCGGTTTCGTTGTCTTCACCGATGCTTCAGGGACCGGTCTTGGTTGTGTTTTGATGCAGGAGGGCAAAGTCATTGCTTATGGATCACGTCAGCTAAAGGAGCACGAGAAGAAGTATGCTACTCACGATCTGGAGCTTGCAGCAGTCGTGTTCGCACTAAAGATGTGGCGGCATTACCTCTATGGAGAGAAGTTTGAGGTCCATTCAGATCATCGCAGTTTGCAGTACCTGTTCACTCAGCATGATCTCAACAACCGTCAGAGGCGTTGGATGGAATACATCAAGGACTACGACTTCCTTATCAAATACCACCCGGGTAAGGCGAATGTCGTGGCAGACGCTTTGAGCAGGAAGACCGCCCTAGTCAGTTTTCTAGCAGCAGAGGGTGTGTGGACCGATGTCTTCAGTGACTTGGATGTCCAGTTTCAGCCGCTCATCGATAGAGTTATGCTTGCTACCATGCCCGCATGGGAACCAGAGTTGCTTGGAGAGGTCAAGGACAGTCAACGCAGCGATCCCAAGCTTGTCAGAGTGATCGAGCAGATTGACCAGAGGCCAGAGTTCAGACTGATTGGTGGAGTACTCTACTACCAGGACAGGCTGTGTGTACCAGATATCCAGGAGCTGAAGGACCAGATCTTAGCAGATGCACACCACAGCAGATATTCGATTCACCCAGGCAGCACCAAGATGTACAGAAACCTGAGGAGCTACTACTGGTGGAACAACATGAAGAAAGAGATTGCAGGCTATGTGTCCAGATGTCTGACCTGTCAGCAGATCAAAGCCAAGCATCAGAAGCCACCAGGGCTACTTCATCAGCTCGAGATACCTCAGTGGAAGTGGGAACACATCACCATGGATTTTATTGCAGGACTTCCAGCTACCAGGAGACGCAGTGATGGCATTTGGGTGATCGTGGACAGGCTGACCAAGTCAGCTCACTTCTTGCCAGTATCGATGAGAGCGGGACTCGACGTCCTTGCTAAGCTGTATGTGGATAGGATCGTCTCTTTGCACGGAGTTTCAGCTTCGATTGTTTCAGACAGAGATCCACGCTTCACATCTCATTTCTGGGAGAGTCTACAGCAGGCTTTGGGTACTAAGTTGAGCTTCAGTACAACCTACCACCCCCAGACAGACGGACAGACAGAGCGCACCAACCAGACCTTGGAGGATATGTTGCGAGCTTGTGTCCTAGACTACAAGGAGAACTGGGAGGATTCCTTGCCACTCTGTGAGTTTGCCTACAACAACAGTTACCACTCGAGCATCAAAATGGCACCGTTCGAGGCATTGTACGGCAGGAAGTGCAAGACCCCAATCTGTTGGGAAGGAGTTGGTGTCAGGAGCTTCCATGGACCATCTATCGTCGGCGACACCAGTGAGAAGATCCACCAGATAGTGGAGAACCTGAAGGTTAGCCGCAGTCGACAGAAGAGCTATGCAGACAACCGACGCAGACCCCTTGAGTTTCAGAAAGGAGACCGTGTATTCCTGAAGGTTTCCCCAGCTCGAGGCACCCTCAGATTCGGCGAGAAGGGCAAGTTAGCATGGAGGTACGTCGGACCCTTTGAGATCAAGGCTAGGATCGGAGATGTCGCCTACAGACTTCAGTTGCCAGCAGAGCTATCAGGTGTGCACGACGTCTTCCATGTCTCGATGTTGAGGAAGTATGTGGAGGACCCTACCCACATTCTGCACCACCAGCCGCTCGACATCCAACCCGACGCGTCCTACACCGCCAAGCCAGTCGCCGTCATCGACACCAAGGAGAAAGTACTTCGGGATCGAACTATTCACTTTGTGAAGGTTCAATGGGAGCATCACACTCCGGAGGAGGCTACTTGGGAGCTACGAGACCAGGTGGCAAGAGATTATCCACATCTTCTACCGCAGGTATGTCCCTACTTTGTTTTACATTTGGGGACCAAATGTTTTAAAGGAGGGAGGAATGTGAGACCCCACCCTTGGTGGGCCCTCAATGTGAATTTGAATACTATATATTAGCCTAAGTATTTTAGTTATACTAATTATGGGACTTAGTGAGGGTAGTTATGTATTTTCCTAGGGTTAGTCTAGTGGTGTAATTAGTAGAGTCAATAGGGGGTCTGTTGTTATTTTTAGAGTTAGGGAGTTTGTTAGAGGCCCTAGCTAGAGTTTTGTATTACTATAGGGGGTTTGCACCAAAGAATCTTCTAGAAGATCACCTAAAGACCCAAATGCCCTCTACCCTAACCCTAATCCTATTCTAACCCCAACGGCAATTTTGTCCCTAACCCAAAAACCCAACCTATATAAACAAAACCCTCCCCTGCCCAAACAACTACTGTTCATCTCCTTTTTCCTTTCTCTCAAGTTTCAATCTCTTCCCTCTTCTCTCTTCTTCTTCCCCAATTCCCTCCAACGAACCCTCATCTCTCTTCCAATCTCTCTCTCTCTCTCCCTCGCCCCAGAAATCCCTGACAGAAGACCAGCCGAGACCGGCCTGCACCATAAGAGCTACTGTCGAGACCCTTTCTCTTTTTCCCTGTGGTTTTCTCTCTTTTCCTTCTACCTTCAATCGATCAAGGCAAGTGCACTGTGCTGGTAGTCTAGATTGCATGTTTCATTCCTTTGATTTGCAGTAGAATTCCAATTTGTAATATATATGTTTAGATCGATCCTTGAGCATGTTTGTTTGGTTCCTTTGGCCATTGATGGATGGGATTACCTCATTTGGATGATCAATGGCCGGTTGATGATGGGTGGATGATGTAGGAATGATTTATTTTGCTTCTGTAATGGTCTATGGAGAATCCCAGAAGAATTGAGTCACGGGAATGAGTTTCCGGAGATGGAATGACAAGAACCCATCTCGCAGTATTGAGATCGGAATCGAAGTAGGACCACCCTTGGTAGATCAGGACCCTACGTCTATGTGAGGGGGGCCTGTGCGACCATGGGGTGCTACTTGATCTAGATTTTGATCAGAGGTGGACCACCATTCCTGTGCTTAATGAAGAGAAGTTGTGTCCTGTCGCAGAACTGGGTTCTGTAACAGAACACAACACTGATAGGAGAGATGGACAGAGTCCAGTGATGGCCGAGCTCAGCACTTGCAGAGCCCAGCGGTTGCCGAGCTCAGCATTAGTGCAGCTCAGCAACTGCCGAGCTCATCACTTGCGCAGCTCAGCAACTGCCGAGCTCAGCACTGGCCGAACTCAGCGATGGCTGGATTCAACACTAGCCGAACTCAGAGTTCTGCCGAGCATAATGGTTAGGATGAGATTTGCGTTTAGCCGAGCTAAGTGTCTAGGCCGAGCTCAGTGCTCAGCCGAGTTCAGTGTTACGACCGAACTCAGTGTTAAGGTCGAACTCAGTGTTTTACTGAGCTCAGCGCCAGACCGGGTTTCGTGCCAGACCGGACTTCGAGCTTAGTCGAACTCAGTGCTTAACCAAGCTGAGGGCTAAACCAACCTCAATGCCCTACCAAGCCCAATGCATTTTCCCGAACTCAGCTGGGTTGCCGAACTGAGCTAGGCCCTTTGCCGAGCTGAGCTGGGTGGCCGAACTGAGTATTCAATTAAGCTCCATTGCTTAGCCGAACTCCGAGATGGATTTCCAAAAAGGCGGGATTTCAACAAAGGAGACTGGAACCTGGGACATTTCCTTCAGCCAGAATTCCTAGTGCGCACGGCCAACCACCCAGGCCAGGGGGTTAGCCGAACTCACAGGATGTCCTGGACGAGTAGGCCTTGCCTGCAGGATGTTTCACCTTCTCTGATCACAGTGTGCCGAGCTGACCGCCCAGGCCAGGAGGTCGGCTGAGCACACTGTGTACAGTGACGATCCCCAGATTCTAATTTCTATTGTTGCAATCATATGTAGGGCCTATTGACCATTCAAATAGACTTCCATCACTGTGCCAGCCACGAGTCAATGGTACGGCTCAACCTTGACTCGTGGGGTCCACTAATTAAAGTCCAGGTTATGTAATCTAAGATGATTCGACCTTTATACGTTACCAAATGATGCACATAACTTCTAAGCACCAAACACAATATTCCTTAGCATCTGTGGTTTCACTTAAAGATCGAATTACCTGGGATGGACCTGTATCCGAAAGTGGACCATTTACCTAGGTTGGACTGTTGCTATCTCCCTATGATTCGTGTACTTGGAGATTCATCTCCCTCATACTATGACTATCACTCTATTGTCCTTATTATTGCTCATACCTGTTAATTAAATGGAAAATGGAGGACCTAAACCTAGGAATACTTAGAGGTGACCCGGTAATCTGATTTGGTGGATCATTGACCCGTGTCTGTGGCTAGGCGGGCCCTTTTTATGGCCTAAGTTGGATGTGAATTACCTTAGAATGGAGAGGTTAGATTGTATGGGCTTGTGACCCATTATGGATGTAGATGGATCATATGTCATTGAACATGGGCTTGTATCTCATATGGATTGTTATAGACCAGGCCAAGTATTTGGTGGGCCTTGGTACGGATCCAATGATTGGAATTGGACTTGAACTATGATCCACAATTTGTATCGAGTACTTAGACCTCTTAGGGACTTTTGTTAGGACCTTGTTCACGCAAGGCAAAGCCTAGACAGACACAGACCTTTATTGTTTCCGAGTCGGCATAGACATTCACTCAGTTGATTTAAGCTCAGCCAGTTGGACTGATCATCACTGGTAGGAGCTATTGAGATTTGATGTGTGGCTATCATGATGAGCACTGTTGGGACGGACGGTGTGATGCCGGTTCCGGTCGTTGTGGATGATGTTGGTGATATTTTGCAGGGTTAGTAATCCCTAGCATTAGCTTAGGATCCCTACCGCGACTGTGTTCAGTATGGGAGGGCCGCGGCATAATATCCCGCGGTGACCAGCTTATGTGGATGTGCCATATTGTGTAGGTCTATTACTGTTATGCTTATTATGATTCTACATTGTTATCTTGCACGACTGCATAGCATACGTACCCTTGTTACTCTCTTAACTTTATACATGTCACTACTCATTTGATGCATACATTCTATATTATCTGCATATTGTGACTTGCCAGATCTTTAGATCTGACCCACTCTTGGTGCTTAGGTCTTGACCCCGAGTTCGAGGGCGATGCGTTCGCACTCGTTGAGGTGCCCGTAGCAGGCGACTACGGATGGGGGCCGGCCGACCATGAGGTCGAGCCGGAAGGTGGAGAGCCGACACCAGCTGTAGGGGTTTGAGTGTTCTTTGTCTGGGTTTTGAGAGACATTTGTTGTGAGTTGGGTAGTAATGAAAAATATGTAATTAAACTTTGATTTGTTATCGCTATACATTTAGGCTGGACTTCAGCCCTTCTACATTTGACATATATACGATGATACCTTATACTTCCGCTATCTCTGATATGGCTTCCGCTATACTATCATGCTTCCGCAATTAACCATTGTTGTTATGTTGATGAAAAAGTTTTAAATTAGACCTCACTGCGGACCTACGATCTTGGAAGTTCTCGGATTTTCCGGGAAGTAGCGCGCCAATTTCGATACTTTGACGGTTTTCTCGGTATCCGAAATTAGGGCGTTACACGCGGTGCTGGGGTTTGAGGGTGACGGGCCTCCCCGTTTTCTCAAAGGCGAGTGATGCCAAGGCCTCGATCATTCGGTCACGTCTGCATAGGATGTTCGGGGCACGCCCCCAATCTGGTGTGGGTCAAATTAATGCCGAGTGGCTGAGAGAGGCTTATAGTCCAGAGAGGAGGAGGATTCTAAATAGTAGGTATTCCACTACTGCCTTTCTAGCATTGTATCCTTTGTATTCCATTGTTTTTGCTAATCACTTCTCCTTGCTTCATTTCAGAGTGGGCTCGAAACCAGGCGGACTTCTTTGCCAAGTTAAGGGCGAGGATACCGGCTTTGGGAGGTCCGCCAGTCGGAGGTCATGAGGGAGGTCCAGTTCCCGTAGCGGCCGAGGCTAGGGTCGACGCTGGTGAAATTCAGTTCCTTAATCCTTTTTGAATTGGATCTTGAGTTGGAAACTCCCACGAGACTAGCACATTTTATATTTACCATTTGTTGATAGTATCCACAACTTCTCTGACAGGTGAGGGCCCATCTTCAGGCGGATCTGGATATGCAGGTGGCCCCGCTGATGATGATGTAGCAGTGGTGGAGGCCATTGATAGTGATGAGGAGATGGATGTGAGCGATGATGATGCGGATTTCCACGAGTCAGAGGGCGAGGTTGTCGCGTCTGACGATGGAGATCATGAGACTGATGACGGGGATAGTGAGGATGAGGGGGTGAGGCCTCGCCGGGTCGCCGCTATCGATGTTGACGAGGGAGGTGATGAAGATGTGGGCGAAGGTGACAGGGGGGATGATGCCGGGCCTTCCGGGGGTAAATGCTCGATCTGGCTTTCTTCAACCGATCTCGGATGCCTTGTATTTTTCAACCTTGTTCTTCATATACTTTCTCTTTTGGTTTCAGGGTTCGATTGGCGGGAGGTAGCAGTCGATGGATATACCCGTCGAAAAAGGGTAGGGATACCATGTGAGGTGTTCCAAGTCGCGAGTGAGTACTGAAATGTTTAGTAACTATTTTGCTCCTTATTTCCATCACTAAGTGAATTCCTTATGTCCATTTGGCATTGTGCAGAGCAAAAACAGGGGAGGCAGTCTGAGGTCCGCTTAAGGAGACCCAGGCTGATTTCAGCACGGTTGGGTGACGATGAGCATCTCAGGGCTTTTCTATTATTCTTTTTGGGGAGATGCCTCTTCGCCAATGCAACTGGTAATAGAGCGTCCGGTACCCTCATTCGATTTGTACAAGACTTGGATAAGGTTGGTGATTACGCTTGGGGTGCGGCCACCCTTGCCTTTCTTTTCCACAGTCTAGATTCGAGGTGCCGCGTTCAGCCTGGATGCAAGAGCCTTCGAGGGTTTGTGCCGATCTTGCAGGTTAAATCTTTATTGCATGTGTTGTGACCTCAAGTAATCTTCTTTTCTTATCATGTCTCATGCTTCATCTTTTGTAATAATCGAGCTTTAACTTTGAGCAGGTATGGCTCTGGGAGCACATCGTCCAGTGTCGGCCCGAGCGCTTGCCCGCGAGGCTGAGTTGTGTTCCCCGGGCTTCGCAGTGGTACCCTAATGCAAGCTTACGAGGCTTTGCTGACATCTTGCCTCCGAAAATGGCCGAGCGTATTAAAGCCCTCAAGATGAGGCCAGGTGAGCAAGGTTACCGGTTCATCTTGAATGAACTGAAAAATCATGAGGTATGTATTGTCCCTTATCCACTTGCTACATTAAACACTTACCGCTCTTAGCTCTCATTTGCTGCATATATCTCGGTTTGTCAGGTGATTTGGCAGCCGTATCAGGGTGGACCGGATGATGAGATGGTTGTAGTCCAGGAGGGGCGTGCTTTATTTGAGAGGGACATATGGCTCCACGCCCCTCAGGTAGCAGTTAGATTGGTCGTCAGCCGAGTCGCGCGCCAATTGGGACACCATCAAGTTGTTCCCTCGGAAAAGTCTGTCATGCATCGGTCGTACCCAGGGTGGGGTTTGAAAACGTTCAAGCGCCGCCATCCTTGCCGGAGAGAAATCAAAAATTAGAGATCAAAAGGGAGGAAGGCCATTTTTGGCGCGGATGCTAGTGCCTGGAGTGATTATGAGGCATATTGGAAGATAGCTTTGCATCGGTATATACTCCCGGAGTCGTACTCTTGCGGGGCTTCATATTCCATTAGCAAATGCGCAGAAGCGGCTGAGGCTTCGTCATCTCTTCGGCTAACCCTTGAAGTTTGCTTGCTTTAACGTTGTCTTCTTTCCATTGTGAATCATATTGTTTCTTCCTTTATTTTTCAAGGGGAGTTACCGGCTGGAGCAGGGCATCGGTAGGCACATCCACCATTTGAAGGACAGTGTGAGGTGAGGGTTCATGAGACTTCCAATCTTGATTATAAGCTTTGTAATCTCAAAGACATAGGCCTCTTCTATTTCTCTAATCGTAACTCTCATGTGTGACAGGGGACATCTGGGGGAGTAGTACCCGATGCGGAGTCAATCCTTAGGGGGGAGGTACTTCGATTGTCTCACCTAGTAGAGAAAAAGGTATGACTACATGGTTTAGTGTTTGAGTCAAACAGTGTTCATCTCTATAGTAATCCTGATCATTCTTGGCGTATTGGCATGGTTGGTACTTTATAGGACGCAGAGGTCATGAGACTGAGGGCCTCATTGTCGGCCGAGAGGGTACGAGAATTGTCAACCTCAATTTGCCACATGCTATCTCTTTTATACCTTCTTTATTCACAAGGCTTTGATAACAGGAGCGCCGCGAGGAAAATGAAGCGATCATTGATGCATTGGCAGATTCTCATGAGGTACGAGGTCATGGGGTTAGTTGTTCATTTTGAATTGTTGTTCATTACCTTTGCCACGATGCAGGGTAACAAGGAGCGAGACATGCCTGAGGCTATGAGGATCCAAGTGGAGAGTGCTCTTCTCACTCTACGGGCTGAGGTGGATCGATTGCAGGTTAACGAAGTTTGGGTTTCAATTTGTTGCCCTTGTATTCAAGGCGTATAATGAGTAATTCTTAACCATTTGTCTTTGTGATCTTCAGGCAGAGCTTCGTAGCGAGTGTGACAAGGCATTTGCGGAAAGAGTTGCTTCAGCGGCGCAGGTATGAACCTTACTCACGCGATAACTCGATTTTTTATTCTTCTAACATTGACATGCTTCGTAATCTTGTTGGGTGCAGATTGAGGACTTACGTGCCAAGCTTAGGAGTTTTGAGACCTCTGCGCAGGTGAGGGTTTTACCTTCCTTTTAAATTTTCATGTTTCCTGCTACGAGTCTTTATGAACGTAATGCTTCCTTGCATGTCGTCCTACAGAGCGGTGCTATTGTTGTTTCCGCTCCTCCACCCCTTGGCTTGAGCGAGGAGAGGGCTCTCATTCATGATCAATACGCTCAGCGCATGGACCGCATGCAGCTAAGTCATGATGAGGTGGTTGCCGACTTGCGGAGGCGTCTTGATCGGTATCGCCAGAGGGCAGAGGAGAGAGGTTATGCATTTTCGAGCTCGACTCGCGCCCCTTCTCAGCGTGTTCCTGGTCCATCTTCCTTTAATTCATCGGCTCGTCATGAGGGAGCTGCTCCATAGGGTTATCATTGTTTGATTGATCTGTCCAGGATCCGTCTCCATGTGTTCCATGTTGTATCCATATATGTGTTGGTCATGTATCTATGTCATTCCACCTTGTCTTAGCTCACGGTGTGTACTTGATCTGATGTGTATGTTGTGCACATGTGTATTATGTATGTGTAATTGAGATAGTGTGTACTAGGCATGTGTGGTTGATTGATGAGGAGTTTTGTGAGGTGTCAAGAATATATGAAGTGTACTTCTTTCACAGGTAACAGGTTTTTTGTATCCGGAGATTTTCCGGGGTCCAAAAACAAGGGGAAGTGCTGTCGAAATTTTTCTAAAATTCCTCAAAATTCATGCTCTAGCATAATTCTCGTGAAAAAAGAACATTAGAACCTAAGACAGACAAAATGAAATCCATATAATAGGCCAAGCGAATAAAATATCATATCAACTTTGACTTGGAGAAGCAATATAGAGATTCAGGGTTTTCAAACAATGGGGAGTGCCTGGGTGTGTGATGTTTGTGGCCTAAGCAATTCTATGTTTTAAGGCATTCACATTGTTAGCTATAAGTATAAAGGCAGAGGTCCAAGATAAATGCATTTTCGAATTGCATTTTTGAATCGCACAATATATGATATCATAAAAGGATGTGCATAGCATACATCTATAATCAAATTCATTATAGAATATCATGACGGACATAAGTTATATATCCCAAATTTGGTTACCGTCACTTTAATCTTTTGAGGTCATAAGGAATTGTGCACAAAACAATACCCGTAAAAAAATGCCCCAGCTTGTGGGATGTTTTGGATGTGATCGGGGTTGGGTTCCCTGCAAGGTCTCAAAACAAACTTGTTAGTTTAATATTTTTAGGCCCCCTGCATAATTTGGCAAAGGTAGTATTTTTCTTTCTCGATAAAAATGTCAGGGGGCCATTTTGGCACTCAAGCTTAGAGAATAACAAGATAGAATTGGTACCTTAGGGAATCTGTTTTTCCTGCATCCAACCGAAAGTCATTAGTAAAAAAACATGCATGAGGTGAGTGTGTGAAGGCTAGTGAGTGCTCGTGGCAATCGTGTATGGCATGAGGACCCAGATTGGGAAGCCGTGTGAGATAAACATATATTTGTATGTATATATATATAAAAATGCCCCAGCATAAGACTAGTGTTTATTCTGGCCGTGGGTGAAAGCGTGAGAGTGGATTAGCCTCTCGATCCATGATTGTCACCTTGGTGGTAACATAATCTTCCCTAACTATCCTTTGGAGGTCGAGCCCTCACAGGCCCCCTCTTGTAGCTGCTTAGTCTTTTCAGCTGACCTTTAGAAAGTACTTGACCGCCTTTGGGGGCTCATTTGTGAGTTGTGTTCGTGTGTGGGGGGCAGTGAGCCACCGTGTTTCCTTAGTGTTGTGGTTTTAGACCACCTTCTGCTTAGTTCGCCTGATAAGTACCCATGTCACTCTAGCGAGCCTAATTCTAATAGAATTTTTTTTTGGGACATGTGACTGTGCATTGCCTGGGTCTTTTAAGCTTTCTAATTAACCCATGTAACGAGCATTAGGCCAATGACTCCCAAACCAGACGGCTTTAGGGCACTAGGTACGAAAATACCCCTACGAGCTTACTAACTCGGGTTAAAAAGGCTATGAACCCAAAC
Source organism: Litsea cubeba (assembly GCA_012931725.1). Lineage (NCBI taxonomy): Eukaryota > Viridiplantae > Streptophyta > Magnoliopsida > Laurales > Lauraceae > Litsea > Litsea cubeba. Next base: position 51,465,860 of record CM022946.1, on the reverse strand, counting down.
TAGTCACAAAACTTTATTTCTTTTCAGGACTCCTAACTAAACACCCTCTCTTTTTTTTTTATGCATCAGACTGTGCAATGTCTAGGCCCCTTAAGCTTTCTAATTAACCCATGTAATGAGCATTAGGCCAATGACTCCCGAACCAGATGGTTTTAGGGCACTAGGCATGTAAATACCCCTACGAGCTTATTGGCTCGGGTTAAAAAGGCTACGAACCCAAACTAGTCATGATGCTTTTTATTCTTTCCAAGACTATAATTCTAACTGAACACCTTTTTTTTTTTTTTTTTTTTTGACATACGATCAAAAAGCCTTCATGACATGGGCAAACTTACCTACAAACCTTCACATTGGATGGCCTTGACCGTGAGAAATTTGTGTGGGGCAGGCTCGCCATTTTGTGTATTTTTTAAGTGTTGGTGTGTGTGTTTGAGTTCCAAGCTTGATCAAAGTGCATCTCTTCGGTCCTCCTACAGGATTTTTTACAACTACGCCAAGGAGCAAGGAGGGTCATACTCCGCAAGAAGTAGGGAGGGGTCATATCGTATACCTTTTCAGGTACATAGCGTTCCATGGATCGGGGAGCTCTTCCCCTTCTGCATTCACTAGTCTATATGCATTTCCAGGATATACTTCCTTAATTACATAAGGGCCTTCCCAATTGGGTCGTAACTTACCTCTAGGATGCAGAAGCTGGGATGGAGTGATGCGCTTTAGCACAAAGTCGCCAATCTTGAATTTTCTTTGTTTGACATGTTTGTCGTAGGCTCTGGCAATTCGCTTCCGGTATACTTATGCATGTTCTGCTGCTTTCATTCTTTTCTCATCGAGTACGTCTAGCTGAATTAGCAATGCTTCTCTCCTCTAGTCTTCTATCATATCTTCATTTAGCTGGATGCGCAGTGATGGATGAAGGACTTCGAGGGGAAGGACTGCTTCCATTCCGTAGGTCAAAGAGTATGGGGTTTCTCCTGTAGGAGTTCTTATAGAAGTCCGGTACGCCCACAACACTTCGACCAAACGGTCTGGCCAATCACTACCTTTGGCGGTTTGCACAGTCTTCTTGATGATATTTAGTAACGTCTTGTTGGTTGCTTCGGCTTGACCATTTGCTTGGGGATAATATGGGGTTGAATGATGCAGTTCTATATCATATTTTGTGCACAACTCGTTCATTTGTTGGGATATAAATTATGGGCCATTGTCCGTTAAGAATGCTTTAGGGATGCCAAACCGGGCTATTATTTTTTTTTAATGAATTTGACTACGGAGGCAGCTTTAATGTTGACAAATGCCTTAGTTGTTGTTGTTAATATGAATGCCTTGATTAGTTCTTGAATCTGTAATGCGGTCAATCAAGTCACCATCTTTAGTACCCACTAATTTAGAAACATCCATCCATCACCAACAATTGGTTTTCTTGGGGAAGTCTCGGTTATGAAGCAATGTGCAAAGTTTCGGTGCTTGTCTTGTTAGTCCCACTCATGACATTTTCTAGTCATGATTGTTCTACTAGAGGGATTTTCCACCAGTCTGGCTCGTCTATGCCTTTTGTGATGATCAGACAATTGTGTTTTTATATTGTTTATACTTTTTTTTTTTGGTTGGTAATTTTTGAATTTTTTTGTGTTTTTAGGGTTTTGTGATTTTTATGTTTTTTTTTTTTTTGTAATAATCCTGAGTAATAACTAATTCATTTGGGCTTGTTTGAACTTGCAGCCCTTCATTGACTTGAAGCTCAGGGTCTGCCCAGCATGATTATGTTTTTCCACTGTGTGTGCTAGTGATGTGTTGCGCACTTTGAATATTTTGACTATTCGAAAACGTGCGCGTTTAAGACCTCTCGACCTACGTGTTTTTATCAGTCGGTGTCTAGTCTGGGTCTTACCATTTTGCTCTCTTCGGAAACGAGAGCGTTGAAACACCTTCGACCTTCGCCATTTAGGCCTTGGTCTGATGATAACACATTTTATTTTATTTTGGTATTTTCTTTGATAGATTGGACATGTTCTTTGTTTTTGAGATGTTGGAATAATGCATTTAGGCCATGAGTTTTTATTTTGGTCCATCCGGAAACGAGACCGTTGAAATATTTTAGACCTCCGCCACTTGGGCCTTGGTCTCATGTTAAAAGGTTTTATATGTGTCTCATTATGTTTCTTTCTTTGATAATATGGATATGATTTCACTCGTTGATGCATTAAGATAAGGCTCTTATATCGGGGATCTTTAGTTTGCCCTCGCCGAAAACGAGAGCGTTGAAATGTTTTAGACTTCCGCCATTTGGGCTTCAGCCTTAAAGAGTTTAAACAATTAGTGGATTTGGGATCTTTAAAAGATGATTTTCTATTTTTCTTTGATGATCTTTGGTCTTTTGTTTTCTTAATTGTTTGACCCTCATCTTTTGTGTGAAACGTGTGATTTTCCCTTTTTCTTCTGGCTCTAGGTTTTGTTGTAGTGCGTCTAGCTTCCTTAAATGTAGTTCGTCCATGTTTTGTTAGGCATGCTCTAAATTTTCTTTGCAACCTAGCAGACTTAGATCGTGAGAGTCTTTGAGCAAGGGTGTAACCTTTAAATTTTGGTTGTGCCACTACTGGGTGGTCATGTGGGATAAGAATTTCTTCAGTCGTGAGGATTTCTATGTTATTCTTTGGGACAATTGGAATCATAGGTGGCACATTTGGGTAAATACCCGAAAGTTCTTCTATGGTCAAGTCTCCAAAAGTCTTTCCTAAAGCTTCGGGAGTGGTCTCACTCCTTTCGTGGAAACTAAAAGGACCAAACTCTATTTGGCTTTCTAGTTCAGGAATGATCTCTATTGTTGTGCTTGGATTTTGCACTTTATGGGCAGGGTACCATTCTAGGTGAAGGGTCGGAGTTGGATCAACTCTTGGTAGTTGTCTCTTTTCAAAGTATTCTATGTAATCTTGGCTCATGATTATTGGGTTGGTCAAGAGCGGGCATGGTAAACCTTTTATAATACTCTGAAGTCTTAGTCTCGCATTTAAATGAGCCTTAATCAGGGTTAATACAGGATTAGGCTCTATCTCATTGTAGAAGTCATGCTTGTCCTCTAAGGTTGGTTCAATTACATCGTTATCCTTTGATCTTCTAAGAGGGTTTGACCTATGAGGCTCACTAGTCAAGACATCATTTGATTGTGGTTCCTCCTCTAGGGTCTTTTCTAATGAGATGGTGTGACCTATGTGAGAGCTTCCTTGTTGAATTTCGGTGCAAGGCCTAACAATCTCCTGGTGTTGGTTCTCAGGCAATGCTTTGGTTTCTATGATAGGTTCAGATGGATTTGCTCGTTCTAGCGGCATGCTCGATAAGATCGACTTCTTCCTAACCTCAGATTTGAGTTTTTCTATGTCTATTTGCAATTCACTAAACATATTGGGACCAAGAAATTCAACTCCAGATTCTTTTTCATTCTTTCTTGGCTTGACTGGTGTTGGGATAGTTTTAAGATGCATTTGTTTTGGTCTAGGGAAATTTTGTTCATCATTTGGTTGAATGTTTATTTGTCTTTGGATCATGATTTGGGTTTTGCTTGATGGCGTAGGATCTAAGTTCTTTCGTTTGCATTGTGGTATTTTTTGTTTTGTGGTATTGGTCTTAGATTGAGGTTTTGGATCTTGTCTGATTTTGTTCATTTGGGTTTGGTATTTTATTTCAAATGAAGATTGTTTAACCAGTCTATGAGTTTCCACACTTGATTTAGGGTCATTCGGTTTAAACCTGACTGGTTCGTGTGTTTCAGATCTTATGACATCAAAATCCTTAATTAATTCATCCACTTGTTCCATTTGATGGTCAAGTATCTTCATTCTCGTCATGAATTTAGATTCCTCAAGTGGGACATTAGGTTGAACTGTCTTGTGCATCCTAGGTTGAATCGTTATGTCTTTTATTTGTTGTGTCGAATGGTCTTTGTTTGGTTGTGTTTGGGGTGGCATTTGTGGTTTTGATATTTCTGATTGGATGATTGCTTGTGATTGATCTAGTTCGTTTATTGGTTGTGTGCTGATCTGAGTTTTACCAACCCCAGGTGTTTCATATTGCTCATAATTTTCATTAAGCATATCATAAAACTTCTCAGGAGGCATGTCTTTAAAGATGGGATCGTAGATCTCGTCAGAAGATTCAGAAGTTTGGTCATATGGTGGATAATAGGTTACTTCAGGGGCTAAAGTTGTCAAATATGGAGGATCATAGGTCCAATTCTTGATAACATGATCTGGTGAGCTATCAGTTATGGGATACGGTGTGTCTATGATTTCTTCACCTTTGAGTTGATGGAAGGGAGCAAAGTATGTTCTAAGGATACGTATCCCCTCTTCTACCTCATAGCCTTTCCATAATGTTGGGATCTTGATCTCTTCGGTCATAAGTCTCTTTAGAGTTTCTAAGATTAATCCAAGTTCCCATTCTAGGTATTCACCACCTATCAATTGTTCTTCTAGGGGCCTCCCTGTGTTAGCATATGGATCATTTTTTGGAGTGATACTCTTAAACCAGTCTGGATTGGGCAACTCTAGCTCGCTTATGTCCACCATTTTAGCAAACTCTTCCTGAATCTGTTTTCGAGATACTTTGGTTTTGCGTGGTAAAAATGGGTTATGGGTTCTAGCATTTGTGGGTGAATTTTTATCTTGGTTTTGATTTGGAGTTTGACTAAGTTGGTCGGTCGGAGCGTGAGTGGATTGTTGATATATGATCGTTGGAGATTGGGTTGGTGGATGGATTGAGTTGGATGGTATGGTTGGGCGTTGCTGGAATTTGTCAATGATCATGACAAGTGGCGTTGTTTGGTTGAATGGTGAGGGTTGGGTGGGATGATGGCTTTCATTGGATGGCGTGAATTGGAATGGTTGATAGGTCGGATAATGATGCATTGTTATGGATGGTTGGATAAGTTGATTGAATTGATGAGATTGGATGGTTTCGATTGGTGAAGGAATTTGATTGGATGGGATGGTTTGGATGGACTGGTAGGTTTGAATGGGCGAATGAGTTTGATTGGATGGGATGGATTGGTTTGTCGTTATGTATTGTGTGTTTTGGATGTAGATTCGTTGATCATTAAGTTGTAAATTATGATTTATGTCATGATTAGTGTTTTGATTGTTTAAATTTGTGTGCATTGTGTTTTGATTAGATTGAGCGTAATATTGTTGAGTTGGTTGGGAAGTAGTTTGATATGATTGGGGATGATGGATCAAGCCATGGTTTGGTCTTGTGTGTTCGTAAGAGGCATGATTGTTTAAGTCTTCGTTTGCATAAAAGGGTTGCATAGATCTGAGGGAAGAGGTTTGAGTCGTTATAGTTTGGTTGGAAAGGTATCGATAATTTTGTGTTTCGTTGTGGTAGTGTTGGTTTATATTCGTATATGAGTTATTTAAGTTTTCAAAATCTTGAGTCATGTTGTTCGTGTGAGATTGGTAACTTGAGTCGGGGATGTAAGATCTTTGGGATGCAATCGTTCGATATGGATTTTGATAGGCCATCTTATATTCGATTTCCAAAGCAATTATCAAACAATATCATGTATCACCAAGAGAATTTTTTTTTGTTCAAAATAGAAGGGAGGGAAGAGGAGAGAGTTGTTTTTTTTTTTTTAATTTTGTTTTAGTGATGAAAGGGAAAGTTTTAATGATGGTTTATTTCTTATGTTATAATTAGAGAAGGCTTAGTGGGCGGTCCAATCGGACCTTAGGTTTTAATTTTCGGACTGCACTCATAACAACCCTAAACTGAATGGGACACGGACATCTGATCATTGATTGGATGTTCGTGTCCGAGAATAAAACCCCAGAAAGACCCAAATAAATGATAGGAAAACAAAAGAGGTCCCATCACGATCGCCAGGCTGTCGGATGTGAATTTCGACCCCCCCAAAAAAGGAAAGAAAGGGGAATTTTGCGTGGGGAAATCTCTATTCGTTTATATATGTTATTTAAATTTTACATCGAAAATGAGGATTCCGACTACCCTCAAAATCAATGGATCACAATCGCCAGCTACGGATATGGCCGTAACACCGTTCTTCGACGAAAGCCGAAGAAATGTAGGGAGAAAATAAGTGGGTGGGTTCTTCCTCTCGTCTAATGTGCTGCCGGCAACACACGATGGTTGTCCTGTCACATTAATTTGGGTCTCTTTGGGTCTTTTTAATATAGGGTCAAATTAGGGTCATGAGTTAAAGTCCAAATAAAGGTTAGTCCTCACACAGCATAATCATAATAAATCCAAGTAAAATAAAGTAACCAAAATAAAGAAAATAAATGGGGGGAGGTGCCAAATATTTAAGAAGAGGATTGGCCCCGTTCCCTGGTACCCCCTTCAGATCCCTTGGCAAAATAAGGTTTAAAGGCTGACTTTTCAAATCAAAATGATGATGCAAATGAGACTTTGACTTGTGATTTCTGTGTTTTTCATGTGCGATATACGAGTGATAAAAATGAAAGGCCGATGGGCCATAATTGATTGGAGGTGGCCGATGGGCCAGTGTTGGTTTTAGGGTGGCCGATGGGCCGTGATTGTTTAAGGGTGGCCGATGGGCCGAAGTAAAAAGTGTGTGTGAAATCACTCATCCCATCTCATCATTCTCATTTATTCAATTTTAGAAGTCAATTCTTCATTTCCTTTTATCATTAAGTTCAATTAAATATCTGGCACCTGAGGTGGAGGAAGAAATAAAGGGAAAATCTTTTGGGTTTATTTTGTTGGTTTTATAGTTTTTATGGATTTTTGATATGGGGCTAGAAGGGCCTAACTAGGGGATTTACTTGGATTTACGTAATTAATGCTTTATTACTGATCATCGGATTAACCCTAACCTAAGGTCTTACACCGTCCACATCAGCTTTCCCAATTCCCTAACATAACAGGAAGAGTGATGGGACCTAACTTATTAAAATGAGAGAAACTAAAGGTAGTCTAACCTGGCTAGGGAGAGACCTAGATCTGGGTCTGGGGTCTGACCCGGTCAGGCTAAACCATTATTTGATTTCTAACTCCAATTTATTAATATTTTGTATTTTAATATCTTTTACTTTGTTTTTGGTATTTTGGGTTTTTTATTTTTATTTTATTTTTGGTTTTATTTATAAAGCCTAAATTCTCTTAAACTAATTCTTCTAATCCTAATGAAAGGGAATGAGGAGAAGGAAATAAATTGCTAATTTTTATTCATCAATTAACCTAACCGATTTAGAATTTTAATTAGATTCCCTAATCCTAATGAGGGGAGAGGAGGAGAAGGAAATTAATTATTAAACCTAACTTAATTGTTCTAATTAATCTAATACTTGGAATTCTATTTTTTGGTTCTTTTTTATTTTTATGAATTATGCAATGCTTAATTTCATCTAAAAAAAATAAGAAACAAAAACACAACTAAGTTATATGTTGCATGGGCATGTTTGACACATAAATTAGGGGTAATTCAAAATAAATAAAGACCTAAAAAAAAATAACTTAATTGCATGGGCAGGTTTGATGCATGGGCATAATTTACGCATGAATAATGAGGCATAAGATAAATGGAGAATTAAGCCTAATAAAAAAAATAGAATCTCAAGTATGCATGTATGGGTTCGATTTGGAAGAGTGGGTTCTGAAATGGGCTTGTGAAAGTGGGTCAGTTCGGGTAAGTGGGTTGAGAATGTTGGTTTTAAATTGGTTGGTGGGTTGGTTTGGAGAAGGATTATGTGGCCCAGCAGATGGGCGTGCGACACTGTGCGTGGGTGCAGGTGTGGTGCAGGCCGTGTGTGTGATGGAGGCGAGCGAGGGTGGAGTATAGGTGAAGTGGGTGCAGCAGGTGTGGTGCAGGGCAAGGTGCTGTTGTGAGGGAGAGGGCTGAAATGGGTGCAACAGGTACTGTGAAGGGAAGAAGAGACGAAGTGCACCGGTGTAGTGTAGTGGAAGAAGAAGGAGGAGGAAGAGGGGAAGAGAGGGAAGAGAGGAAAGGGAGTGTAGCAGCGTGCAGGTGCTGGTGTAGGGAGAAGAAGAAGAGAAAGAAAGAGTGCGATAGTACGGTGTGTGTGAAGGTGAGAGGTGCAGGGGCTGTGAGGGGAAGAAGAAGAAGAGAAGAAAGAAAAACAAAAAGAAAGAAAGAAGAAGAAAGAGAGGGTGGTGCGAGTGGAGTGCAGTGAAGAAGGGGGGAAAGAAAAGAAAGAGAAGAAAGAAAAGGAAACAAAGAAAAAGAAGATGTGCAGTGTGTTGTGCAGGTGGGGAGAGAGAGAAGAGGAAGAAAGAAAGAAAGAAAGAAAAGGAGGAGAAAGAAGATGGATGCTCGATGTGTGCTGTGGTGTGGATGGGCGCTGTGGGTGTGCAAGAAAGTGTGCAGTGGAAGAAGGAGAAGAGGAGGAAGAAGAAGGGAAAGAAAGGAAAAGAAAAGAGAAGGCGTGCAGGCGATGTGCAGTGGAGAAGATGAAGTGGGCGTGTGCAGGCGATGCAGGGAGGAAGATGAAGTCTCTCACCTGTTGGAGTTATTCCTCCCCTATTCCAAGCCCTACTTTGTGCGCTTTGTCCCTTCCTTGTGTCGATGCTTTTGTTCCACGTGAGAGATGGTGATGGAGAGGTCTGTGCAGGATGGAGAGGGATGAAGATGAATCTACCCGGAGGGGTGATGTTCTGGGATGGTGAAGGTGAGATAAAGGAGATGGTGAGGGTGGAGAGGTCTGCGCAGGGGATGGAGAACGAGAGAGATGAAGATGATGGGAGGATGGAGATGAGATCTGCGCATGTCAAGAGATAGAGATCGGGGATAGGTTTTTAAGGGAGAGAGTTAGAGAGAGATCGGGATCTGGGACTCTCGTTTGAGATTGAGAGGGAGAGAGAGATATCAGGGGGATGGGAGAGTCCAGAACTCGTGGACTCTCCATCCCTTATCCAGCGATGGGCCATGCAGCCCGGGTCAGGTTGATGGGCTTGGGTTAGGTTGGGTCAGGTTGACCTGGGTTGGATTGGTCATGAGTTTGGTGAGGTTGGATTTGGGCTCGATGGGTCAGCTTGATCGGGCCAAATTGGGATTGGATGTGGGGTCCAAGTCTGGGGTCGGACTCCGGTCAGAAGTTTGGGGCCCAAAAGGTGGGCCGCAATGGGATTTGACCTGGGCCATTATCACTACGACCCAGGTTTCACAGATTTTGATATGTTCGCCGGATTTCGACGTTCTACACATCAACGGAAAGCTCTCGGCGAGTAGATCGAGATGAACTAACTTTCGAGGCGATCGGAGGTCTAGAAATAGTAGGTGCAGCTGTCCTAATGATTAGGGGCTCGGAAAAAAGGGGACCTCTTGGATCAATGGATGTGGCTTCCTAACTCAGGGTAATTGAGTGGTATTTAGGTAAGCTAGGTGTAATCTTCGTAACAATTAGCCTAAACATGTCTTAAGTGGTCCGGAATATCTTTGAATAGTGTAGTGGTCCGATCCTTGTGTGAAAGGTGAGTTGGACTCGAGATCTCAATGCGATTCAACTTTTTTCTCATGAATTTCTAGGAGTCGTTGAACTAAGTCTAAAACTATCAAAAAAGCATCTTCATTGTCATTAATTAATCTAAATTATGCCATTAATCATTCAATTATGGGTGAAATGGGGGCATCGCTATATATGATAGGTATTTAAGGCTATCATAGGGGGCCAAATGAGGTGTCTACAGTGTTATTTTTGGAAAGTTGGGTATTTTTGGTGCATTAAGTAGGCATGTAGAGTCCCATGCATAGTCCATTTAGATTCCTCACACTTGATTATTATTGATATTATTTAATTTTATTTATGTAGGAGAAATCAAGAGTTAAACCTGCATTGGTGAAACTTGAGAGAGATCAAAGGCGGGACACCCTTCATGGTGGGCCCACATATCTTGGCATCTTGGTGGAGTTGGAAAGGTTTAAAATTCTCAAAGAGGAAAGAAGAAACTCAGAATTGGAAAGATGGTGTTGACTTGCTAAATTTGGAAACCAAAATCAAGAAAGAGAGAGAAAATTAGAAACTTTGCAAGGGGAGTTGAGTAGTCAAAGTTGCAAGTAAAGAAATAAGCATGTCAAATATGGAAAAAGAATCAAATAAGCAAGCAAAGAAAGAGTCCAAACATGCCTTGGACGTCCAACATGGGTCCCACACCACCCATTGCATGCCAAACATAGAAGTTCCCTCAATTGCCATTATTCTCGAAATTTTCAGGGGCAACAAATTGAAATGGCCATAACTTTCAAATTGAGTATCAGATTTGCGCAATCTACCTACCGTTGGAAAGCTCTTTTCGAGTAGATTTCCGTGGACCCAAGATTTCATGAATCAGAGTTATATTGAGGGAGATATGAGCTCGGGAATTTGGCTGTTATAATTCTATGCGGGAATTGCAAAATGTTTTTAAAATTGGCAACATGAGAGATCTTTGAGGAGTTCAATTTGGCAAGACTTGGAGCCCAAGAGATCACACTTAGTAACAAATCATCTCCAATTCAAATTGTAACCTAAGTGAGAAGCTTTGCTTGGAAGCTAAGTCAATAATCAAGTCATAGAATGAAAATAATTCCTTGAAAATCAAGAGGCCAAAAAGTATAAAAGAAGCATCAAGGGGGCTAGAACTACAAGCCCATTCTCCTTCATAAAGTGGCCAAGCCATTCTCTCTCTCTTCTTCCCCTTTCTTCTTTCCCCTCTTCTAGTTCTCCATATTTTTTATTTTGGGTAGCTTTGGGCCTTGTCGAAGCAAGTACTTGAAGGAGAAGTTGTAAAGATGCAATCTTTAATGACAAATCAAGAAGTCTTCTTTGCAATGGCGGGCTAGTTTTGATTAGAGTGATGGATGAAGATAAGTGATTGCTTTTTATTTGTCTAGTAGTTCTAACTTGTTTGCATATCTTTATGTTCTTAATGATAAATAGACTTGTCTTCGTGCCCTAGGCAAATCTCCATTCTTAATTTCTGAAAATAAAAATTGATTTTTGACTATCCATGCTTAGGTTTGATAGGCTATGCTTAGGACTTAGATCTTTTTAACGGTTTATACTTACTTTTGATGGGTAGTGCTTAGATTGTTTTTTTTTTTTTATCTTTTATGAGGTGAAGGAAGTCTTGGGTTTTGGATTCTATAATTAAAAAGGGGTTTTAAAAATTAGATTTTCCAAATTAAAAACATTGATTTGTCTTTGATTTGAAGTAAAAATTGGAATAAGTTAGGATTACTTGATAAATAATTGGTGGATGCTTATTGGATTCCTATGCTCTAATCACTTTCATTAATTGGTAGTTTTCATATTTCTAAATTAGTTGCTTATTTTTATTTCTAAATACTCAAAACTTTTCTTAATTATTAGTTAATTAATTTTCTTAATCTAAAAGTTTCTTTAATTAGCTCCCTGTGGGTTCGACCCATTCTTGCCACTGTCTCATCTAGACGCCCGTGCACTTGCGGTATTATATGATTGATAAAGATCACATCAAGTTTTTGGCGCCGTTGCCGGGGAGCCAATTTGAAAAGAATCTTTTAGTTAGGATTTCTAGCATTATTTGTTCATATCATAGCATGCTTTTTAGTTAGTTGCATTCATAGCTTGCATTAGGTTTAGTTTTTGTGTTTCTTTATATTTGTGGTTACTGTTTTTCATGTTTTGATTGCTGATTTTTCAATAATTTTCGGACTGATTGCTAGTGGTTAAATAAGAAGAGAAATTTCTTCACTAATTTTGTGACAGATTTGGCCTGGTTTTTGCCTAAAAGTTCGCACTTTTAAAACCAGTCAAACGGACTCCTTTGGACTTGAAATTTTGCTGGATTGGACTTTGGTATATTGACTTTGAACCATAAAAGTTCCAGAAAGAAATACGTTTTGGAAGCCCTACTTTTAGTGCCATGAACAGAGCCAGTCAGTCAGGCAGATTCTGCATTCAGCAGCAAAACTGGGCTAAGTAGCCAACTTCATGATTGCATAAATTCTTCATTTTTTCTCCTTTTTAGTCTCTGTTTTTTTTTTTGTTTGATTCTTTCATATTAGGAGATTACATCCAGTCACTGTTTTAATGTTTTGATCAATAAAAGGTGGTCATACAGACCTGTAAAATTGGGCCTGTGCAACAGGTTTCAACACTTAGAATTTTTTTTCAGCACTTGACAGCAATGTGTTCATTTAACTTAGGATTGCATTAGGAGTTTTAGAATTGCTTCTTTCATTCAAATTGCAGTAGTTTATGTTTTTAAAATTTAGATTAGGTTGATTTTTCAATTTAGGGATTTCATTAACAATTTTTAGCTATTTTTAGTAGTTTATTTAGATCTAACACTTTAGTTGTTTTCTTTGAGGTTACAATATGAGTTTTGTAGGACTCTAAAAGGGGAAGGAAATCATGGGAATTGCTTTTAAGCAAACAAGTTGCTCTCAGAATTGCAAAATTGTTAAAAAAAAAAAGGTTAGCATTGTTAGACCCTAAGTATTTGCAATTTGATGTCTTGCATTTGCATATCAGTCATATCATTAGGTTCATTTCCATTCCGCGTATTTCTTCTTGAAAATCATCTTTTAACTCAACCTACTCATGTTTTGATTTGAAACTTCTTTTTGGTTGATTTGAACCTTGATTTTAATCATGTTTTTTCTTGATGAAAACAATGCAAAAGGACACCCTTCAAATCTGAGTTTTTAATCATGTCAAAAAGATCATTTCTCAAAACTTCAGATATTCAGAAAATTGACCTGACCAGTCTGTCGGTCAAGCCATCGGTTCCCATCGGTCGACCCACAAGTGGATCAAGGTGAACCGATAACTCCATCGGTTCTCATCGGTCAGCCTATCGGCTCACATCGGTCCACCGATAGTGCATAAAATCTCAGACCGAGAATCATCGGTTCCAAAAACAGACAGCACCTTTTTTGATGATCAGTGTGCTATCGGCTCGGCTATCGGTTCCTCATCGGTCAACCGATGAAGGCCGGTCAACCGACGAATGCAAAAGGGTCAGGAGAACTTTAAAAAAATATGACCGTTGCATATGACCGTTGAGTCATCGGTCAACCGATAGCTAGTTATCGGTTGACCGACAGCCATCCGTTGAACCACTTTTTCTATAAAAAGCAAGTTCATTCCAAGAAAAAAGATGATGAGAATAGAGGCCATTGTTGGTGTTTTTGATGCCTAAGCAAAAGGAATGAACTAAGGAAGCTTGTGTGGTCAAAAGAAAAGACCAAAGCTTGATCTCAAGAATTTAAACTCTAGTAAGCTTTGATTTCCTTACTCATATGTTTTATGCTTTGTCTAAACTATTGGTAAATGTTTTTAAGCATATAAACTATGATGTGTTGAATCCTCTACTTCCTTAATCTTTTGATTTAAGTCATAGGATTCTTCACCTTGATTTCAAAACAAGTTTGCTTTATAAACTTTGTTAATCATGCATTGTCAAAATCTTTGATTTCTTTTATGTCATGATCCATTAACATGTTTTGAATCCTTCCTTGTTGTTTTCATTCATTTAAACCTTTGTTGAATTAATTTGGTTTTGAAAACAACATTACACATGCATCACATGTTTAAGACTACATTGTTTCATACAACTTGTGAACCCTTGTTTTTCATATCTTCTACAAGTTTGTGTTTGGTACATGTGATTTGCACATTACTTCAATCATACCTTTTATGTGCATTAATCTTTTAAATGCTTTTGGCATAATTTGATTAAGCCTTAATTTTATCTTGATTGAAGTTCTACACACACACACTTCATAAGCATTCATGTTTGTAATTCTTAGTGTGTTTGTGTGAGTTGATTTACAATTTCACATCCGCCTATCTTAGAGGCAAATTTATTAAGCTTAATTGTAATCTCTTAGAGTGTTTTGTGAAAACACTTTCTTTGAGAGAAATCATTTGATTGTAAGGTTATTGCTTAGCCATATAAAAGCATTGTGTAAGGGTTGTTGTTTAGCCTAGAAAAACATCATTGCGTAAGGGTTGTTGTTTAGCCTAGAAAAACATCATTGTAAAGGTTGTTGCTTATCCTTGGAAAGCATATTGTAGAGGTTATTGCTTAGCCTTTTGAAAAGCACAATAGTGGAAATCCGGTGGGGTGTTGGATACACAAGCCGGTAGTGGATGTAGGCATTGAGGCCGAACCACTATAAATCCTTGTGTTATGGTGATTGGGTTGTGGTGATTGATTTGTCTCTTTTCCGCATCTATTGTCATAATCAGTACATATGACTGGTTTATTTTAAAGAAATTAAAATTAGTCATAATTAGTCAACAAGTGTAGATCACCCTATTCACCCCCCCCCCCCCCTCTAGGGTTAAGATCCCGGACTTTCAATTGGTATCAGAGCCTCGTGCTCTATATTAGGATCAAACGTTTTGGAACTCTTGATTAGGTGTAAAAACCTAGAGTCAAAACCCTAGTGTTGTGCTTCTATGAAAATCATTAGAATGGATTCCACTACTTTAGATTGTGTAGATACTTGTGTAGATTCTTCTAGACCACCATCTCTTCCATCTATTGGAGATACAAACTTTGGAATTAATGAATCCCAAGATGAAAATGAATATGAAGATGACCTTCAACATGCTTATAATGAACTATGTACATTGTTCCTAAAGCATGATAAGAACAACAAAAGTTTAAAAGAAGAATCCAAAAGATTAAACAAGGAAATTGACACTTCAAAAGATAAACTTAGAGAGAAAGAAGAATTCATTCAATGCCTAGATTCTAAGTTCATGATCACTTTGCACAATCTATCAAATGCTCAAGATGAACTAAATGAAATAAAATTAAGTCACAATGAGCTAAATAAAGAAAATGTAAATCTAAGAGATACATTAAAAAGACAAGATGAGAACATTATCCATTTAGAATCCAAATTGAAAATTTCTAAAGATAATTTGTTAAATCTTCAAGATGAATTAAATGTATCTAAGATAAGTTGTGAAGGACTTACCAAAGAAAATTCAACTCTAAGTGATCATATAAAAAACCAAGTTGAAGACATTGTCAACCTTGAATCCAAGTTAATAACCACCAAAGAAAATTTATTCAATGCTCAAGGTAATATAAAAACTTTACAACTTGGATCTAATGTAAATGAACTCAAACTTGAATTAAAACTTGCTTATGAAAAAGTAAACAAGTTTAATGGAATTGAAATTGAACTTACAAAAGTTAAACTTGAAAATTCAATTCTTAATAATCAAGTCACTCAACTTGAAACTCACAAACAAAAGTATGAGTGCAAATTTACCCAAGGAGAAGAGAAATTTGAAAAATTATTTAGATTGGGTAAATCACAAAGAGATAGGACGGGTCTTGGATTCAATAAGTATATTACACATGACCCAAATTTCACCAACTCATTTGTGAGAGGTGAACCCTCATTCTCATGCACTCAATCCCCATTGCCCAAAACAAAGTGTCATTATTGTGGTAATGAAGGGCATTTCAAATTTGAGTGCAAATTAAGGAAAAATCATTTGTCTAAACCCATCTATGAAACTAATAATGGAAAATCTAAGGCATCAAAATCAAAGGAAGACTCTAGAAAGTTCAAGCAAGTCAAACCATTCCAACAAGAGTCTCCCAAGATAGATTTTAAAAAGACCAAACAAGTAAAGATTGGTCAAAACAAATCTATCAATAAGAAACCTCACACCCTCCCTCCATTAACCTTGGAAATGAAAGAACTTTTGAAAAAGGTTGAAAGATTAAAACTAAAATTCAAAAGACAAAAGGAAGGAGGAAAAGTTAAAAGAAATAAGAAGAATAAAAAGAAAGTTGAACACCAACTATCAAAGACTAATCATCAATCTAATCTTAAAGTTGTCACACCTCAAAGATATGATGTCAAGTCTAAAAGAAACCTATATTTATCTCCTATAGTTGGTGAGATCTCAACCATAGTCTCAAAGGCTCAAAACCTTAGATGGATGCCTAAGGTTAGGCTATTAGAGAAATACTAAGGCCTACTAATTAGATTAGACCAACTCACTCTCTTAAGTTACATACCTAGTTGGTCCTAAGTCTATATGGTTCAATCTTTCTAAGTACTCTCTATATGTTTGGAATTTCAAATTGGTTGTAAATTAATTTTTGAAAACGCATTTTTGAACCCAAAAGGTACTTGATATGAAAATGCATGTGTTTGATTAATTTAAATCAAAAATTTGATGATCTAAAAATTGTTCTTCATAAGTTAAATCAACCATAAAACACACTAAGCAATGATCATTAGCTAAGAAGGCTAATTCAGTGGATTAGCCCACTTTTCTACATCTATCGGTCGACCGATACTTAAGTCATCGGTGGACCGATGAAGCAGTGCTTCGATTAAAACCCTGCGCGCAGAAAAATCCCTTTCTGTTCTGTTTCTTCCTGCTTCGTCTCCAAAGCCCTAGGTTGCTGTGTCTGCTGGTTCTCCTTCTCCAAGAGTGAGATCCTCATTCATCTTCAAACATTGATCTTTAGTAAGCATCGATTGGGCATCTTCCGAATCGGATTTCAATGTCAGAAGTCTGCACTGTTCATCTTCTTGGCTGCTGTGCGTGACTGATTCCCTCTCCAAAACGTGAGGACGTTCTGTGCAAATTTCTCCAAGTTCCTAAGAGATCTACTGAGCTTCAGCCAAGTCTCCCAAGCCCTAAAAAACGTGGTCAGTGTCTCCAAGCTGTTGTGCTCCATTTTGAGAAACCCAACCACATCTGCCTTATTCAGATTTAATCATCTATCCTTGTTCCCCTTTCCAAGGTTGATTCAGGTAACAGTGAATTCAAATCGTCCTACAACCTTAGTCCACATTCATTCTCAAAAAAAAAAAAAAATTCAAATCCTTCTATCATATCCACACTGTGCACACCAAGTATTTGTGATAATGCCTCCTAGAACCAAGAAGTCTACCCCTAGGCGCCCTTTAAAGATGGGGAAGGCCACAACCTCTTCTAGCAGACCTATAGAAGACAGTGGGAATGAAAGCTCATCTCCATCACCCCCTCCTCCTTCAACCAATTTGAGACTTGACTCAAATATTTTACAAAGTCTTCAAAGGAGGAATGTTGTAGTTGAGAGAAGGACTATAGTGGAAAAGATTTCTTCCATGGGTTTCAACTTGAACGATGTGCTTGGTCAAGTGGGGTGGGAGAGGATACTTCTGTGGGGTGATATTGCATACCCTTCAATAGTTAAATTCCTGTATGCATCTATCACAAGCACGAATGACTCTATCAATGCTTGTTCCTTCACCATTTCCTTTATGGATAGAGATGAAGTATTCACACCTCAAAGGATAGGACTGATAATGGGGATTCCTTGTACTCCTACGGGAGTAACATATGTGAGTGACACACCTTCGGAGGATGAGAGGATCAAAGCCACCATTGACATATGTGGCTTCAACTGTCAATGGGATCAAAAGAAACACCATCTAACCATTAGTTCCCTAACTCCAATCAATAGGATTATTCACAATCTTTTCACTTACAATGTGTATCCTAGAGGTGGAAATAGGACTGAGCTTACAGCTTTCATGGTTAGTATCCTGTCTAAGGTAGTAACTGGCACTCCCATTTGTCTACCCTCTCTCATTTGCCATACAATTATCAAATTTCGAAACTCATTGGCACAAAAGAATGCCATTCCGTATGGGTATCTGATGACTCAGATTGCTCTTCAGTTTCGTATTCCTATACCTACTGGAGAAAGCTCCATTTTCAAAGCTCCATTCTCCGTAACCAATCTGAATCAAATGAATCTCATCCCAAATCCTCACATCCCCATAGCAGAAGATCCTCCCCTGGCACAAGAGCCTCCTTTAAGACAAGAGATACCAAGATCTCCAGCTCCTCCTGCTCAGGCTTCATCTTCAAGGCAGACTGCTGGTCCTTCTACCCCTGGCACATCTTCTGATTGGCAAGCAGCCGTGGAAAGAGATATAGCTTACTTGAAGAGGAAACAGAAGAAACAATCAAAGACAATGAGCAAAATATTCAAGTACCTCTCCAAGATCTCAAAGAGCTGTAGAAGAGATGACGTCGCTAGATCACCATCTCCATCTCCTCCATCTCCAGAGTCTGACTAGGATTTTACTTTCCCTGCTACCACATTTTGTGTTTCAATTGGTGTATTAATGGTGGTGTGCTTTTGTATTGGGAAAAAGGCTGGATAATCAGTTTAGACTTTGTCATTTAAACTTCTAGTTTCAGTTAATGAATGGTTATGTTTTATGTCTATGTCATTTGTTAAAAGTGTAAGACTTTTGAATCTTTATATATTGAATGATATCTTTTGATCCATGTGCCATCTACATAAAATATCTCTGTTATTGTTATTTCTTTCCTTCACATTGAAGATATCAAAATTATGCTATGAGAAAGGTATATGTTTGCATGAGTGTTTGCAGACTATTTAGCAATTTGATGTCAATGGGGGAGAAGAAGAAGAAACATCAAGACTAAGTGGGAAATGAAGACTAAAGAAGATAAAGAGGAGTTGAAGCAACAATGGGGGAGAGCAAGGACATTGGGGGAGAAAAGAAGGAGCAGATAATGAACAATGGGGGAGAGCAAGAACATTGGGGGAGCTGAAGTAAGAAGAAGTAGGAGTGGACAAATGTGATGAATTGATAGTTTTAATGAGTGGTTGAGTGTTAGTTGCCATCAAATTGCAAAGGGGGAGATTGTTAGACCCTAAGTATTTGCAATTTGATGTCTTGCATTTGCATATCAGTCATATCATTAGGTTCATTTCCATTCCGCGTATTTCTTCTTGAAAATCATCTTTTAACTCAACCTACTCATGTTTTGATTTGAAACTTCTTTTTGGTTGATTTGAACCTTGATTTTAATCATGTTTTTTCTTGATGAAAACAATGCAAAAGGACACCCTTCAAATCTGAGTTTTTAATCATGTCAAAAAGATCATTTCTCAAAACTTCAGATATTCAGAAAATTGACCTGACCAGTCTGTCGGTCAAGCCATCGGTTCCCATCGGTCGACCCACAAGTGGATCAAGGTGAACCGATAACTCCATCGGTTCTCATCGGTCAGCCTATCGGCTCACATCGGTCCACCGATAGTGCATAAAATCTCAGACCGAGAATCATCGGTTCCAAAAACAGACAGCACCTTTTTTGATGATCAGTGTGCTATCGGCTCGGCTATCGGTTCCTCATCGGTCAACCGATGAAGGCCGGTCAACCGACGAATGCAAAAGGGTCAGGAGAACTTTAAAAAAATATGACCGTTGCATATGACCGTTGAGTCATCGGTCAACCGATAGCTAGTTATCGGTTGACCGACAGCCATCCGTTGAACCACTTTTTCTATAAAAAGCAAGTTCATTCCAAGAAAAAAGATGATGAGAATAGAGGCCATTGTTGGTGTTTTTGATGCCTAAGCAAAAGGAATGAACTAAGGAAGCTTGTGTGGTCAAAAGAAAAGACCAAAGCTTGATCTCAAGAATTTAAACTCTAGTAAGCTTTGATTTCCTTACTCATATGTTTTATGCTTTGTCTAAACTATTGGTAAATGTTTTTAAGCATATAAACTATGATGTGTTGAATCCTCTACTTCCTTAATCTTTTGATTTAAGTCATAGGATTCTTCACCTTGATTTCAAACAAGTTTGCTTTATAAACTTTGTTAATCATGCATTGTCAAAATCTTTGATTTCTTTTATGTCATGATCCATTAACATGTTTTGAATCCTTCCTTGTTGTTTTCATTCATTTAAACCTTTGTTGAATTAATTTGGTTTTGAAAACAACATTACACATGCATCACATGTTTAAGACTACATTGTTTCATACAACTTGTGAACCCTTGTTTTTCATATCTTCTACAAGTTTGTGTTTGGTACATGTGATTTGCACATTACTTCAATCATACCTTTTATGTGCATTAATCTTTTAAATATGCTTTTGGCATAATTTGATTAAGCCTTAATTTTATCTTGATTGAAGTTCTACACACACACACTTCATAAGCATTCATGTTTGTAATTCTTAGTGTGTTTGTGTGAGTTGATTTACAATTTCACATCCGCCTATCTTAGAGGCAAATTTATTAAGCTTAATTGTAATCTCTTAGAGTGTTTTGTGAAAACACTTTCTTTGAGAGAAATCATTTGATTGTAAGGTTATTGCTTAGCCATATAAAAGCATTGTGTAAGGGTTGTTGTTTAGCCTAGAAAAACATCATTGCGTAAGGGTTGTTGTTTAGCCTAGAAAAACATCATTGTAAAGGTTGTTGCTTATCCTTGGAAAGCATATTGTAGAGGTTATTGCTTAGCCTTTTGAAAAGCACAATAGTGGAAATCCGGTGGGGTGTTGGATACACAAGCCGGTAGTGGATGTAGGCATTGAGGCCGAACCACTATAAATCCTTGTGTTATGGTGATTGGGTTGTGGTGATTGATTTGTCTCTTTTCCGCATCTATTGTCATAATCAGTACATATGACTGGTTTATTTTAAAGAAATTAAAATTAGTCATAATTAGTCAACAAGTGTAGATCACCCTATTCACCCCCCCCCCCTCTAGGGTTAAGATCCCGGACTTTCAAGCTTGCACAGTTTAAAGAATTTGCGTGGACCCGCTGTAAGAATTTCTAAACTTTACCCCACGAATCTTTTACTTACAAGTGGGGCTTGGATGATTTACTTTTAGCAAAGTGTGAATGCTTGATTGACACACCATCTAATTGGACACACACTTAGTTAAGGGCAATCGACCCCAGAAAGATAAGGACTGGATCTCATCACTAGATCCTTGCCCATTTAGGTTAACCATCTCTCACATTAGGATCCTAACTTTAATTAAAATCAAGTAGCAACGAGACCATAGGACTCGAGCTCAGTAGGACGAAGACCACAAAAGTTTGCACCAGTTGCGCTCTTTGGTCACGTTGATGTCTAGGTAAGTCCTGTCCCTATCAAAAAGGGTGGTAGTCTCTGTTCTAGAGTTTGGTTCTTAAGCGGGACCCTTGCCAAGTGCATTGTGACCCCACCACTCATCCTGAGGACTTACCTGGTCAATTTGGCTTCATAACACCGGATTGGAGGCCTTAGTGCACTCTTCAAACCAATTAGGAGCTGTCTAGTGAGTTAAGCAAACCTAGGATAATTTCTTGTGCTCAATCTTTGTGCTTGACTGCTTGTGCATCATCTAGTAAGACCATTAGGGCCTGCATATTTTAGTTAGGCTTGCATTTATTTAAGGTTGAACCCGATGCATGTGCTCTAGACCTGAGAGAGAAACTGTGGGTACGCAAGAGTAAAATGTTAGTCAGGATAGAGCCCGAATTAGCCTTAACCATTGTCGGAAAGTCTTCCATCTTTGAAGAAATTGTTAGGATGGCTGATCAAGTGGACCCACCCATGACTTTGAAGGACTACATGTACCCCACCAGGACAACTCAACCGTCCTGCATCACCCTGCCTCAGGCCAATGCTACATTTGAGCTGAAATCTTGCATGATCCAGATGCTCCCAGTATTCCGTGGGCTAGACCAGGAAAACCCATATCAACATGTTAGGGAATTTAAGGACATCTGTAGGACCATGAGAATCAATAACATGACTGAGGAGGCCCTTAAACTTAGATTATTTCCTTTCTCCCTAAAAGAAAAGGCTAAAGCTTGGCTTTATGCCTTACAGGCTGGGTCCATCACTACATGGGACATGCTGGTCAAAGAATTTTACAAAAAATTCTACTCTAAGCAGAAAACCGCTTCGATTAGGCAGGCCATCAATGGATTCCATTAAATGGAAGGGGAGACACTTTGTAGTTATTTGGAACGGTTCAAGGACCTCTTAATCCAGTGTCCCCACCATGGATTTGAAAAAATTCGATTGGTCCAGATCGTGTATGAGGGTTTGGATTACCCTACTAAGCAAATGGTGGAATCTTTCTGTGGTGGGCAGTTTATATAAAAAACAGCGGATGAGGCATGGACATTTTTGGAAGAAACCGTTGAAAACACATTACAGTGGGCTCTTATCAAGAGGGAGCCCATCAAACCCACCATTCCTGAAAAAGGGGAGATGTTCAAGATTGAACCCAAAATTGAGGTAGAGGCCAAATTGGCCACACTGGTGAGGAGAATAGAGGCCTTAGAACTGAACCAAGAGCCCACTCAAAACACTTTGGAGTCATTAAAATATAATCAGGCCATGAATGGAGGGATTGACCCAACAACTTTGGGTTAGACTGAGTCTATTGAGGAGGTGAATGCGCTTTATCAAAACACTCGTTTTGATAATCGTCAGAGGTGTGACCCATACTCCAACACATACAATCCAGGTTGGAGGGATAATCCTAATTTTTCTTGGACCAAGGGTCCAACTCAGGGTGGCCCGTCACAATCATATCAATTTCAGCCCATTCAATCTCAGTCCAATGCCCCACCTGGTTTCCAAAAGCCCAATTTCACTCCCAATCCACAAAATCAGCGGATAGATTCTCTCGAGGAAACCATGAAACTGTTAGCTCAGAATACCCTCCGGTTTCAACAAAGCACTACTCAAATCTTGAATGCTAACACACAATCAATTGCAAAACTGGAATATCAGAAGGGCCAACTGGCCAACTCCATCAGCACCAGAGCCAAGGGAACCTTCCCTAGTCAATCTGGAACAAGTCCAATCCATTATCACTCTTAGGTTGGGTACACAGGTGGATAACAAGGTGGAACTACCCAAGGACCCTGAGGAAGAATCACGTGAGAAAGTGGAAACTGAGGAACAAATTGTGAATGCTGAACCCATATTAGAACCAGAGAACCCAGTCAATGTTGAAACATCACCTAGTGAGCCCACTTTTAGGACCTATGTTCCCAAGGCACCATACCCACAGAGGCTAGGCCCAACAAAATCAACTGTTCAGTTAGATAAAATGCTAGAAGTATTCAAACAAGTTGATGGACCGGCGCATTCTGCCTGCTCGGTTCTACCGAGGTCGGCGGACGTGGGAGTCCGTTTGGGTCCGACCCTTTTGTAACTGGGGGGGGGGGGGGGCAGAGGCGTGCATCGACATTTCTTTTGTGTGGGTGTGCCAGATTTTCTATTTTACTTGGAATTGCAAGTGGTGATCCGGAGATCAACCTTCGCAAGTAAAAAGGAAATAAACTTCTTTCAAGTTTTCCATTGCACATATATTTAAGAAAAAAGACATTTTCTTGATTTGCCGTGAAAGGCGATTTTTTTGGCATTTATAGCCGATTTTGGCGTTTATAGCCGATTTTTGGCGTTTATAGCCGATTTTGGCGTTTATAGCCGATTTACAATCCTTATCAATAATGAAAGACAAGAGTTGTGATTTTTGATTCTTTTGAAAAAAATACAAACTACAGTGAAAAGCAAGAAAAGGAGGATCTAACTTCTCAGGAGATTGTTGGGGACCCGTTCAGATTGACAGTCGCAAGCCATATGTGGACTTCGCCATCATCCATGCAGATGAGAACAGAGGATGCTATTGATTCGCTTGGCTTGGCTATAACCTCAGGTTTTTAGAGGACAAAGACCAAAATGAGGTCCTATGTCCAATAAAAAACCAAGTAGACGGGCTGAAAAGCCATGTCTAAACCATTGGAGGCAGAAGGAGAAGGCAAGGACCTTTGGGGGGGGGTATCCCCCAAGGGACTTTTGTCACCTTGTAGCGGTGGTCGGCGTAGAACTTCTGTAGAGTTTTCTCTCTTTCTTTCTCTGGATTTCTGTGCTTTTTTCTGATCTGGGATATCTCTTATTTTTCCGATCTGGATTCCTTGGGAGTGCTCTCCTATTTATAGGCTCTTGGTAGCCATTTAGGAGAGTTTATGGGCTTTTATTATCATTAAGCCGCATTATGGGAGGAGTTACAAGATTGAATTCTTTATTTTGTAACTCCTTTTTCTTGGCTTCTGATTGTCTGGAGGAGATTGAGGGCATTTAATCGCCTTTAATCGCTATGATGGGAGGAGTTTCACGGGTTAAATGCTATGAATCTCTTGACTTGTAACTCCCGGATGCTTGCTTCTGATTGGGCCATCCAAGGAAATGGATTGATGACTGTAATAAAGCTAGTCAATTAATCGCATTAAGTGGTCGCCGAGCAGTTGAAGAGTCGCGGGTCGTGCCGCATCTTTTGGGAGTCTTCTGGTGATGATCATCGATGGATCTTCATGTAGATCGAGATCGGATGACCATATAACTTCAGGTATTGGTTGCCAACAGTGGGTTGGTGCCATCTGTCCTGTCGATTTCTCGATCGGTCGGGTAGAAAGCACAGTTTTTTTGGTTGACCGGTCGGTGATCAATGTTGATTTCGATACTCTTGATGATTGACCCGTGATTTTGATGGATGTCAGAGGATTTGGTGTCTCAAAAGTATGAATTTTGGAAAATACCAGAGGTCAGATGCTTCAAATCACAAAAAAAGGCAAAAAACGGGGTTTCCGGGGCCCTCCCGGCGATCCCGGGCTCCAGTGTCGCAGGGGTCTGCGACCATGGGGGGGTTTTCCCCCCTTTTGTCCCATTTTGTGTCCGTTTTTGCTGCTTTTTATTCTTTTTTCTTCTGTATTTTTCCTTGAAAATTTTGATCATTTATTGGCCTGATTTTCCTGTAGAAAACGTGATGAGAACCCTTGTGTTTTGTTTTGCAAAGTTCCCAATTTTCTGAGAAAGTCGGAGACTTTGTCGCACAGAGCTTCCGATTTTCCGTCCGAAGCTGAAACTGGGTCAAACGATGTCGGAATGACCTGAAATTTGGTGTGAAGCCTCCTGAGCAATAAATAAGACCAACCATAGGCTTTTATTTGAGTTTTGAAGCCATTTGGAGTTTTATCACTAGTAGACTTGTTTTTGTCGCGATGAAGATGTCGCGGCTTAATGTGTGGTCAACTGATGTTTGATTGACTTGAAATTCGACAGGGAACCTATTGGAGTCATTTTAAGATATCCATAGGCTCTGTCTTAGAAACCATGGTCCCGGGGAGCTTTGCCGCTGAGAGGCCTGATTTGGCTTCCGAGTGTCGAAGTATGGTCAAATGTTGTCGAAATGACCTGAAATTTGATGTGTAGCCCTTTGTAAGCATTTTGAAGCCGTCCATGTGCTCTATCTGATGAGTGATGGCCTCGGTGGTTCTCGCCCCGAGAGGCTTGATTTAGTTGTTCGAGGGTTGATGTAGGGTCAAACGTTGTCGGTTTGACTCGGAACTTGACGTGGAGCCTTTTGGATGTATTTTGAGACCATCCATCGGCTCTGATCGAAGATTTGGGGTCTCCGATGCTTTCGCCACCAGAAGCTCCTTTTCAGCTGCTTGAGAAGCGAAGTTAGGCCAAATGATTTTGAAATGGCCCGAAACTTCTTGTGTACTCCTCTTTTGGATGTCTTGAAGGATCTTGTAGTTTTTGTTTGATTCTGACAAGATTTGATTTTTTGGAAGTAGCATTGCCTATTTATGGCAGGTTGCGACTTCATGCAGTTTTCTGGATCTTGAAGAAGCAAAGTGACATTTTTGGTGTCATCAAATGCCCCCTCGAGGTGCAGCGACGAGTTGCTTAACTTTTGTAGTCGATGTGCCTCGAAGAGATTTTGTGAAGGATAGCTTGTGACTTGACCAAGAGTCTTTGAGCAATCTTTCTTTTTGGTATTTGTAGCCTTTTGAGCTTCCAGGGGAATTTTATGGTAGTGAAAGGGATCACGTACCATCTCGAGGCAAAGTTTTGAAGATGACATCAGGGATGTGGATTTGGGTTTTGACCTTGTGACCTAACAGGCTGTATGTGGCAGGTTAGGGGGTCGGGTTTGGTTTTGACCGTGTGACCCAACAAGCTGTAAGATCCCGACCCCAGTCCTTTTGTTTAGCATTGATTTAATCGTGGTTTAGCTTTTTAAGCGAGATTTGATTTAGTTTGACCTTGTTTTTGAGTTTGACCGGATTTTTCCTTGCCTTGGAGATTTTGTAGACCGTTGACTTTAGTTTGACCCGGTCCTTATGATTTGTATCTTTATGGGAAATTACTTCGGATTTCTAAAAATTCTGGATTTGGTGTATTTCGACTTATTTTATGAAGTTTAACAACTTTCATGTTTTGACCATTATGATTTGATACTCAGAAATCACGTTTTTCGAGAAAAAGGGCAAAACTGACCTTTCACATGAAATCTGTCCATGAATTTCGAAAATTTCAGGATTTGGGGAAAATAGACTTTTTGGAAAATAGATATTTCGCCGATCGTTTTTGTCTTCTTCGTCGTTCGGGGCCCGCATACACCATTTTTAGCTTGATGAAGACCGGGGCCCACAAGACCCATTCTATAAGAGGGGAACCCCTCTCTTCTTCTCCTTCATTCGTTTCCAGCAAGGGGCTGAGCTAGGGCTCTTTCCCTCTCTTCCCACTCTTTCTCTCTCATCTGAAACACCTCTCTCTTGGAGCTTTCATGGAGATTTGATCTCACCTCCTTCTTCTCCTCCCTCTTGGCTTTCCAAAGACCCCATTTCAAGAGCTTTGGGCTAGGACAACCCTCCTCTTCAAGCCCTTCTTCTTAATTGGGACACCCAAAGGTTAGCAATGGTTTTCTTTTCCTTAGATCTTTGTTTCCTCCTCATTGGAGTGTTTTAATCCCACATGCAATGGGTTTTCATGGAGGTTTACAATGGATTGGATTTTTAGGGTTTCTCTTGAGCTATTTTGGGGATTTTGTGATTTTGGAGCTTGAGGCCATTAGAAGACGTTCATAGAGTGTTTTGCATCTTCTCTTGACTCAAGGCAAGTGAATTCTACAACTAATACGATGATGTGTCTTATTTGGTTTCATTTCATGGCTTCTTCTTCTTAGGATTTAATTTCTTTGATCATGGTTTTACTTTGATTAAATGAACCAATATTGTGTGGATTTCCATTTATGTATGGTCTTACAATGTGTTGGAAGTGGCTTCATCTTGGTTATGAAGAAAACTTGATTTTCATGTGTTAGGAATTGGGTTCAAAGAAATGGGGAGAAACTTTGTTTTAAAAAGTGATTGTTTGGTTAATTGGGTTGATGAAATGGATGGTTTTGATGAGTTTGGAAGGTCAAGGAAGGGCCCAACCAATCATGGAAATTAGTATGAAAGAAAAGGAAGCAAAAGAATCAAGAAAAATCAGAAAAAAATGCAAAGGAAGGGAAGTTTTCTGCACTCGGGCCGGACTGGGCGGGTCGCTCGAGCGGACCAGGCACTGTCTGGGTCCGCTCGAGCGACCCACTGGGTCGCTCGAGCGACCCAGCTTCTGTCTGGGTCCGCTCGAGCGGACCTGGGTCCGCTCGAGCGAGCCCAGCTCAGTCTGGGCTGGGTTGGGTCCGTTTATGGATCAGTTTTGGGCCTGTTCTTTGGGACTTCTTTGGGCTTGTCCTTGGGCCTGTTTCAAGTTTAGTTTTGGGCTATTTTAAAACTGTTTATTGGGCCATTTCAGATCTGATGTTGGGTCATCTTTGGGCCTGACATTTGACTGTTTTTAATGACTGTTTTGTGGGCTGTTTTAGAATTTGTTGGTGGGCCTGTTTATGGTTAGTTTTGATTGATTTTTAAACTTGTTCTTTGGACCTTTTAAGGACTAGTTGTGGACTGTTTTTAAACTTGCTTTGTGGGCCTGGTTCAGGTTAGTTTTGGGGTTGTGTTTTTAAGTTTGTTTGTGGGCCAACAAAGGTTTAGCTTTGAGTTGTTTTAAAAATTTGTTTTGCGGGCCTGTGCGAAGTTTGTTTGGGCTGTTTTTAAGAATTGTTTTGTAGGCCATTTAAGGATTAGTTTTGGATTGTTTTTAAACTTGTTTTGTGGGCTTGAGTAAGGTTGGTTTTGGATTGTTATTGAGAACCATTTTGGACGTGGGTTAAGGCCAACTTTGGCCTACTTTGAAGAGTTTGGATTTACTTTTGATACTTGGAAATTTGTGAAATGGGAATGATGTGGGAATGAGCGTATGTGAGATTATCCGGGAACCTTTCGGGTCTCAATGCGCACTCTATCATTTAAATATTATGGATTTTCATTGGCATCAAACGCACTTCTTATTAATTAATGTTTGAAGGTTAAATGTGCATTGAGATGGTTCCTTGGTAAGTCATTAAGTCATTCTCCACTGTCCATTCCATTTCAAGTCAGAAAAATGTATTTGTATTTGTATTTGAATTCGTATTTGTTTTCTTTGGTGAACTAACTTAAATAGCATCAATGATTTGTTATAAAATCATGTGTCTTCCCATGTTCGAAAGGGTTGATCGTATGATTTTATACAAATCACCTTGATGCGTATTTGAACGGTTTTACCAGAGATATTCGTATGTTTTCTCCGATTCGATTTGAAAAGAGATTGAGTATGTTCGTTACATTCGGGATTTCTTCGCTAGGACTATTGTTTTGACAACACTAGTATTTGAAAATAAAAACCTCGAGGCAAGACGGGGCCAGAGCTTATGTGGTGCGAGCCCATGAGCCAAAGAGGCTATGATTCCGAAAACAAAACCCCGAGGCAAGACGGGGCCAGAGCTATGTGGTGCGAGCCCCTGAGCCAAAGGGATTAGTATTATGTTAGATTTGTATCTGTTTGAGTTTGAAAACTAAAGGCACCACTAGGCTTAGGTCACCTTGTCGGGCTGATCACCCGGCTTGGGATCTTTACTCTGTCCGCCAGCTGCAGCTTGGATTCCGTCTGTACCGACCATGGCAACGGTAATGATCTGCCGGTCCCATTTGTATGGCTACGGTTCTGATCCTCTGTTTAGTACCACGTTCAGTGGCTACGCTCTGTCTGCTCTTATTACTTCGGTAATAGGAGGATTTAGCTAATTGTGGTCGCCTAGGTTTTATCCACATATTACTTTAGTTTATGATTATTGTCGATTATGCTTTCTATGCTTTGATTTGTTTAATGTTTACGATATCGACCTTTATCGTATTGTTTCTACTATTCAGTTTTTAAATGTATTTCCAATTATTAAATGCTTTGCTTAGGTGGCTATCTTTTCGAGACATTTATGCTTTAGAGACTGTTCGTTTATTGCTTTGATATTCATGTTCGGTCTTTCGATCGTCTTATCGTGATTTATTGTTATTATTGGTTAGACTCCTTATTCGGTTTTACGAGGATTTCGCCTGGTTTCATGTATGTTCTTTCATTCATATTATTTGTTTATTTGCTTGCCAGACCGTCGTGTCTGACCCTTTTTGTTTGGTGCCAGTTTCTTCTCTTTTCTGTTTGTAGGTGTTTGATCAGAGGAGGCGGTGGGACCGCTGGTCTGACATGAGAGGCTGCCCGTTGATATCATCTAGATGTCAAGTGTGGCACCAGAGTTCGTACTTAAATGTTGGGGTAGGATTTCTGTTTAGTTGGATATTGTTGTATGGCTTCATTAGCCTTTTTATTGGGTTGTAATTAAGACACTTGTTAATTGAAATTTGAATATGGGAAATTATAGATTTGTTACTACCAGCTCAGTGTGTTGTGATTTATGACCTGTGCCAGTCTTATTATGAGATGGCTTTATGATATTGGTGGCGTACGACACGGAACCCGATGGCCACGGATTCCGGGTCGTAACACCATGTTTAGCTTCCGCGAAAAATATACTCTGATTGTGTTGGAATGTGATTATCCTCATTCACGCGGATCTTGGGAACTATACAAAAAGTTTCAAATTATTCCAAAATTTCGCACCCCGAGATCGGTTCGCTGCAGGTCCCGGTTTCGGGGCGTGACACAAGCTGTATGTGGAATGTTGGGGGATCAATTTTGGTTTTGATCTTGTGACCTAACAGGCTGTATGTGGCAGGTTAGGGGATCAGGTTTTGGTTTTTGGTTTTGGTCTTGTAACCCAACAAGCTGTATGTGGCAAGTTAGGGGACCAGGATTTGGTTTAGATTTTTGCGGAATGTCAATTTCAAGATTTTGGCTCAATTTGGTAGATGAGGCTAGATGGTTTGATTTTTGGAAGCTCATGGGGGTTGGAACTCTCTTTTGTATGGTCGAATCAACTCAAAAGAGGCACGGAACCATTTTTGTATGCTCTTGGTAAGAGGGATTTCTCTTTGACTAGAGCCCAAATTTTTTTTTTTAGGTGCCTAGGTGGTCAAACCTGGCTCATATGGGCTAACCCATGGGACCTTAAGCTTTTGAAATGGCTTAGATCTCATATGGTGTCATTTTTATAAAGAATATAAAAAAATATCTCCTTTGGATAGAGAATATCTAAGAATATCTTGGAGAGAATCTCTCACGTTCCCTTTATTTTGGGAGAGAATATCTCAAGATATCTTCCTTTGGGAAAGAATCTTTCATTGATCCTATCTTTTGGGAGAAAATCTCTCATTGATTTCTTTTTGGGAGATAATCCCTCAAGATATCTTTTTTTTGGGAAAGAATCTTTCTAATTTCTTTCTTTTGGTAAGGTTACTAATTAGTAACACTTACCTCTTTCTTCTTTCCTTCTTTGGTTTGCTCTTTTCTATAAAAGCAAGGAGGAGGTTGGATCTCTTGCTCTTATTGCTTTCTTTTGCAACAATCCGAAGAGGGCTTCAAGACCAAGAGTTCTTCTTCTTCAAGGTCTTCAAGACTTTTCTTTTTCTTCTCTATCAATGGCTTCAAGTAAGTTTCTTTTTTCAAGAAAACCCCATTGTAGGAAAAAAGTTCTTTCTTTTTATTTTGTTTCTTTCTTTTACTTTTTTCTTTTTTTTTTCACGTGTTTGCTCTTTTCTTTTACACCTTTTTTTTATGCTTTCTTTTTTTTGCATGTTTTTTTTCTTTTGTGGGCCGTACGGACAGATCCGTACGGCCACGTGGCCTATGGGCCAGCCCCTTTTTCTCTCTTTTTTTTTGGTTGATCCTTTCTTTTTTTTTTGAGAAAGTTTTCTTTCTTCCTTTTTTTTTTCTTTTTCTTTTGCTCATCATGATAATGCCCCCCTTTTTTTTGGCAAACCTAGATGTTCATGCATGCATTCTATTGTAAATTGAATTTGTAGCATGATGTGATAGTATACCTGGAAGTTTTCGCAAATTTGGGAATTTTGAGCTTGCAGCGATGTTGAGCCCTTCCTGATTTTGCGGAGATTTTGAGGTTTCGAAAGTTTGGAGTTTTCGGAGCTCGCAGCAATGTTGAGCCCATCTTCAAGCTTTCTATTTCTTTCGGGATAGTTCATTTTCTTCGGAATTGCCCCGTCATCATGTCAAAATTTCGCCAGATTTTTTTTAGCGAAATTCTGTCATTTTGATGTTTGATCTTTTTCTTTTCCATCCTCCGCAGGTGGTTCTTCCAGAACGAATAAGGGTAAAGAGCCTGCTACAAGCGTACCTTGTCGATCTGCTTAGTTCTTCTAATCCGGCCGTTCAGCAGGCCTGGGAGAAGGTCCAGTATGTTGAGAGAAATCTGGAAGAATGCGACTCCCTCAACAGAGATGAGATGAGGCAGCGACTGATCGCTCTCAAGGGAAAGGATTTTTATAAGATCATGGTAAGCAGTCGTCCATGGGTGATGGAAGATCAGAGTGTTTTACCCAAGCCTACCTTCTTCTTTGGTGATGCCATCCCTGATGACATGACATACCAGAGGAGATGTTTTCAGTTCTCTTTCACAGTAGATGGTGAGAAGAAGACTGTGGCTACCCGGTCGACGTTTGATCGCACCGTCTCGATCATGAGCCTTGCCCTCATGTGTTCTAAGAGGGAAGATCCTCCAAGCTGGGTGAGAAGGACAAATGTAATCAAGATCGGGGTTTTTGTTGGTGGTTCTCCTGGATATGCGGAGAAGTCGCCTACTGACTTAGACATGTTGATGCCGGCCAGTGGTTACCAGGGCTCTGATTATCCGTCGGTCGATTTGAGACCGGTGGGCCTTGGTATTTTCAGTAGTGACGGCAGCAATTGGATAAAGCCTTTTCGACTTCGTGGCCGTTTCAATGCTGACTCCGAGTGGAAATCATGGACTGATCGCGTCCTGTTGATTGGTGGCGCCGTTTTGAAGGAAGCCAGGATTTTTGATGCGGTCCACGCCTTTAGGGAGACCGTGATCTTTTCCGATGAGGCCTTCATGGCTATGTTGGTGTCATTCCTTCCACAAACTATTACCTTCGTTGTGACAAATGGTGAGATTAGTTTCTCTTTGAAGGAGCTGAGCGCCGTTACTGGATTGCCCATCCTTGGCAAACTCGATGAGGAGTTTATGCCGATCGACAGCGTCCTTGAGGAGCAGTCTGAGGAGGTCAGGCTTCTGCACTTTCAGCTCGTCACCTTCTATGATTTTTTGAAGGAGAATGAGGGTTTGAAAGTTAGATCCAGCAGTTGGAAGAGTTCTAGCTCTTCGTTCCCCAATTTTTTTGATAGCAGGGATTCTTCTGATAGTGCGACCCAGGAAGCCAGGGCTCAGGATCCAAGTTCGAAGAAGATCTTGGCTATGCAAGAAGAGTTGAGAGATTTCTGTGCGAGTACAAACGCCATATGTCCTGACATTGCACTGCGGAGAGATCTCGCTGTTTACCTCACTTATTGGCTTGGTGAGGCTATTTTTGCTGGAGGAGATGGAAAGCACATCAGGCCGCATTGCATTTTTTCGGCTTGTCGATGGCGTTTGGAGAGCAGCTTGCTTTGGTGCCAGCTCTTTACTCCTACCTGTGTACCGAATTGCAGGCTGCTACTTTTTTGGTTCGGCTTGGGCTTCCCATGAACAGGGTATTTTCAGTCCACATCTTTTATTCATGGTATGTGTACCATTGTCCTGGCTTCCACCGGCTGGGTGCTGCACAGGGGATGATCCTCTGATGATTCGGCTGGCTAAGGGCAAAGCCATGTCTGAATCACTTTCGTTTGGCCGCATGAGGATCCGACGGTTCAGGGACGTCGAGATGGGGCAATCTTCAGTGAAGCTTTCTCCGGAGTTGCGGAAGAAGACTTTTGATTTTGGTGCCTCCCGAGAATCTATCAGGGCAGGGTCGGGAAGGCATTACTCCTTGACGAACGCAGAGAAGGAGTGGCTTTTCAGTGTACGTGTCGGCACGATGGTGTACCCCAGACATCTTTTCGTCGACATCCAGCCGTATGTACCCTCTCGCTTTGCTTTGCAATTGGGCTTTTCTCAAGGCGTTGTTGGAGCGCCTTCAAGCATGGTGAAACGCTTTGGGGGTTTACAGGATGGGAGAAATGCATGGGCTTTCTATAGTGCTGAAGACACTACAACCATGATCTCTTATCCTGTGTTGTCGACTTCCCGGACTGCCAGCTTTGCGAAATGGTTCGCGGAGAGCTTTTTGGCATATCGGGGGCTTTCCAAGGGGGAGCTTGATGTGAAGCTGGCATCTGGAAAGGGCCTTGGAAAGTCGGATGGCGTCCAGCGAGAGGAAGTTTGGGCCTTCCTTTCTAGAGAGAAGCACAAGATAGGCTTTCTAGGTGACCAGGGCGTCATTGGTTCTGAAGCTGTTCGAGAAATATCTGATGAGGCTTTAGAGCAGCTAGAACAGGAGAAAGCTGAACTTGATGCTTGGATGCAAGCGGCACAGAGGCAGGCTTCTGTGGAGTCTACAGGCAAGAGTAGACCATCCAGTGAGGAGTCAAGTGGGAGACCTGACTCTGACAGTGGGGCATGTTCCTCTAAGAAGCGAGCCTGTAGGAGTAAGAGGAAGAGGAGTCATCATCGCGGCAAGGGGCAATATGAGGACTCTCCTGACATAGAAGTCCCTCTTACTATTGATGAGGATGTGCCAGTGGATGCTGACGAGCCTTAGAGAAGAGAAGCCGAGAAGAAGAGACCGTTGGTGAAGGTATGATTCTTCCTCCTTCTCTTTCCATTTCTTTTCATGGGATTTTTCCATGTCTTGATTTATTTTCTCTCCCTGCTGCTCCTCTTTTTTTTTAGCAGAGGAAGATTTGGCGATGCTTGAGGTTCCAACCGATGAGGTGGTGACGGATCCTGTCGAGGCACCTGAAGAAGAACCGAGGGACTCTGGAGTGAATCCAGAATCTCCAATTGGTATAACTTCTTTTTTTTTGTGTCTGTGACTTGGTTTGCTAACATTTTTCTTGTCAGCTGACTTGCCACAGGATTCCGATGACTTTGAACCATCGATGGACGCAAATGTTGACGATGCTTTCGATGAGTTCATGGAGGAAAAGAGTGTTCCGCCAGTCGTCGTAGAAGGTATTTTGTAGTAATAACCCTGATAATGATTTTCAAACAGGATCATATTCATACCTTTTTGTGTTTCTTTGGCAGGTTTTGAGGTGACAGCGGAGAGTCTGTTGCTTCCTGCAGAACTAGAGCAAAGGATGCCAGAGGTTGATCCAGAGGTAGAGGCTCCTGGGACCAGTTCAGACACTGTTGAGGAGATACCTCGTGCTGAAATTCCTTCTCCAGTAGCTCCAACTGGAAAGAGTTCTTTTGTTCCTCTTCCAGTGGGGCATGACATGGGCAGCCGACCGACGGAGCGGGGCGAATCTTCAGCTGGGCCATCTCTTCTTTTTGGGAAGAAGGTGGTGGTGCAGGTTCTGAGCTCTTGGATTGAGACTCTCCTTGTTGGACATTTGGATACCGGATTTGGCATGGTCCAGCATGTGCATGAGATTCTCGGTGATGCCGAAGAGGCTGGTCTGGATGTCACAGGTGCCAGGGCGATCGTTGATAGGATCATTGCGCTGGGTGACAAGTGGTTTGAGACCATGGGTTTGGCTGATGACCAGTTCTTCAAGGAGATGTTCCTGGATCCTATTGATAAGGCTAAGTCTGACCTGGATGAGGCTACACAAAGCAGGAGGCAGATAGTCCGAGAGAAGAACTTAGAAGAGCTAGCCATCATTGGGCTGACACATGAACTTAAGATCCTTGATAGGGAGGTCGATGAGGCCAAGAAACGTCTTGAGCATTTGAAGGCACAAGTCACTGCCAAGTGGGCTGCTATAACAGAGGCTCGCGACAGGGAAATGGCTCTAATTCGCCAGGTTGTTGATGTTGATCGAGTTCTTGAAGGAGGTCTCAAGAGAACAAACAATGACGAACTGCTCTGATGGACCGCGCTCCGAATGCTCGGGTTCCTACCGAGGTCGGCGGACGTGGGAGTCCGTTTGGTTCCGACCCTTTCGTAACCAGGGGGCAAGGGGGGCGTGCAGCAACATTTCTTTTTTTGTGTGGGTGTGCCAGATTTTCTATTTTTACTTGGAATTGCAAGTGGTGATCCGGAGATCAA
This sequence comes from Litsea cubeba, assembly GCA_012931725.1. Taxonomy (NCBI): domain Eukaryota; kingdom Viridiplantae; phylum Streptophyta; class Magnoliopsida; order Laurales; family Lauraceae; genus Litsea; species Litsea cubeba. The sequence continues at coordinate 51,430,698 of CM022946.1, read as the reverse complement.
CCTTCGCAAGTAAAAAGGAAATCAACTTCTTTCAAGTTTTCCATTGCACATATATTTAAGAAAAGAGACATTTTCTTGATTTGCCGTGAAAGGCGATTTTTTTGGCATTTATAGCCGATTTTGGCGTTTATAGCCGATTTTTGGCGTTTATAGCCGATTTTGGCGTTTATAGCCGATTTACAATCCTTATCAATAATGAAAGACAAGAGTTGTGATTTTTGATTCTTTTGAAAAAAATACAAACTACAGTGAAAAGCAAGAAAAGGAGGATCTAACTTCTCAGGAGATTGTTGGGGACCCGTTCAGATTGACAGTCGCAAGCCATATGTGGACTTCGCCATCATCCATGCAGATGAGAACAGAGGATGCTATTGATTCGCTTGGCTTGGCTATAATCTCAGGTTTTTAGAGGACAAAGACCAAAATGAGGTCCTATGTCCAATAAAAAACCAAGTAGACGGGCTGAAAAGCCATGTCTAAGCCATTCGAGGCAGAAGGAGAAGGCAAGGACCTTTGGGGGGGGGGGGTATCCCCAAAGGGACTTTTGTCACCTTGTAGCGGTGGTCGGCGTAGAACTTCCGCAGAGTTTTCTCTCTTTTTCCTTTCTCTGGATTTCTGTCTGTGTGTTTGTGCTTTTTTCTCTGATGTTTCTGATGTTTTTTTCTTCTTGGAGAGCTCTCCTATTTATAGGCTTTTAGGTAGCCTTTTAGGAGGGTTTATGGGCTTTTA
>CM022946.1:51303904-51425469 GCA_012931725.1 Litsea cubeba | reverse complement strand
TGGCACCAAAGCAAGCTGCTCTCCAAACGCCATCTGACAAGCGGGAAATACAATGCGGCCTGATGTGCGTTCCATCTCCTCCAGCAAATACAACCCCACAGCCAATAAGTGAGGTAAACAGCGAGATCTCTCCGCAGTGCAATGTCAGGACATATGGCGTTTGTACTTGCACAGAATCTCTCAACTCTTCTTGCATGGCCAAGATCTTCTTTGGATCCTGAGCTCCAGCTTCCTGGGTCACGCTATCAGAAGACTCCCTACTATCAAAAAAGTTGGGGAATGAAGAGCAAAAACTCTTCCAACTGCTGGATCTAACTTTCGAACCCCCCTTCTCCTTCAAAAATCATAGAAGGCGACGAGCTGAAAGTATAAAAGCCTGAACTCCTCAGACTGCCCCTCGAGGACGCTGTCAATCGGCATAAACTCCTCATAGAGTTTGCCGAGGATGGGCAATCCGGTAATGGCGCTCAGCTCACTTTCAAAGAAAAACCAATCTCACCATTCGTCACAACGAAGGTATTGGTTTGTGGGAGGATGACTCCAGCATAGCCATGAAGGCCTCGGCGGAAAAGATCACGGTCTCCCTAAAGGCGCGGACCGCATCAAAAATCCCCGGCTTCCTTCAAAACGGCGCCACCAATCAGCAGGAACGCGATCAGTCCACGACTTCCACTCGGAGTCAGCATTGAAGCGGCCACGAAGTCGGAAAGGCTTGATCCAATTGCTGCCGTCACCGCTGAAAATACCAAGGCCCACCGGTCTCAAATCGACCGACGATAATCAGAGCCCTGGTAGCCGCTGGAGGGCATCAACAAGTCCATGTCAACAGGCGACCTCTCCGTATATCCAGGAGAACCGCCAACAAAAACCCCGGTCTTGATTACATTTGTCCTTCTCACCCAACTTGGAGGATCTTCCCCTCTTAGGGCACGTGGGGGCAAGGCTCAGATCGAGACGGTGCGATCAAACATCGACCGGGTAGTAACAGTCTTCTTCTTACCATCTGCTGTGAAGGAAAACTGAAAACATCTCCTCTGGTATGTAATGTCATCAGGGACTGCATCACCAAGAAGAAGGTAGGCTTGGCAAAACGCTTCTGATCGTCCATCACCCATGGACGACTGCTTACCATAATCTTATAGAATTCCTCTCCCTTGAGAGTGATCAGTCGCTGCCTCATCTCATCTCTGTTGAGGGAGTCGCACTCTTCCAGATTTCTCTCAACATACTGGACCTTCTCAAAAGCCTGCTGAACGGCCGGATTAGAAGATCTAGAAGATCGACGAGGTACGCTTGTAGCAGGCTCTTTACCCTTGTTCGCTCTGGAGGAACCACCTGAAAAGGATGGAAAAGAAAAAGATCAAACATCAAAATGACAGAATCTCGCTAAAAAAAAAAATCTGGCGAAATTTTGACATGATGACGGGCAATTCCGAAGAAAAGGAACTATCCCGAAAGAAATAGAAAGCTTGAAGATGGGCTCAACATCGCTGCGAGCTCCGAAACTCCAAACTTTCGAAACCTAAAAGTCTCCGCAAAATCTGGAAGGGCTCAACATCACTGCAAAGCTCAAGTTCCCAAATTTGCAAAAACTTTCAGGTATGCTATCACATCATGCTACAATTAAAGGCATGCATGAACATCTAGGTTTGCAAAAAAAAAAAAAAAAAAATGCATTATCATGATGAGCAAAAAAAAAAAAAAAAAAAAAAAAAAAAAAAAAAAACTTTCTCTAAAAAAAAAGAGAGGGGAAAAAAAAAAAAAAAAAAAAAAAAAAGAAACTCTCTCAAAAAAAAAGGGGAGGGAAAGAAAAAAAAGAAAAAAAAAGAAAAAAATGAGGGCTGGCCCACAGGCCACGTGGCCGTACGGCCAGATCCGTACGGATCTGTCCGTACGGCCCACAAAAAAAAAAAAAACAAACAAGAAAAAAAAAAAAAAAAAAAAAAAAAAAAAAAAAACGTGTAAAAAAAAAAAAGGAGGCAAACACGTGGAAAAGAAAAAAAAAGAAGAAAAGAAAAGAAAGAAACAAAAAAAAAAGAAAGAAGAACTTTTTTTTTCCTACAATGGAGTTTTCTTAAAAAAAAGGGGAACTTACTTGAAGCCATTGATGGAGAAGAAGAAGAAAAGTCTTGAAGATCTTGAAGAAGAAAAGCTCTTGGTCTTGAAGCCCTCTTGAGATTATTGCAAAAGAAAGTAATAAGAGCAAGAGATCCAACCTTCTCCTTGCTTTATAGAGGAGAGCAAACCAAAGAAGGAAAGAAGAAAGAGGTAAGTGTTACTAATTAGTAACCTTACCAAAAGAAAGAAATTAGAAAGATTCTTTCCCAAAAGAAAGATATCTTGAGGGATTCTCTCCCAAAAGAAATCAATGAGAGATTTTCTCCTAAAAGATATAATCTATGACGGATTCTTTCCCAAAAGAAAGATATCTTGAGATATTCTATCCCAAGAATAAAGGGATCATGAGAGATTCTCTCCAAGTAAAGATATTCTTGGATATTCTCTATCCAAATGAGATATTTTTGGATATTCTTTACAAAAATGACACCATATGAGATCTAAGCTATTTCAAAAGCTTAAGGTCCCATGGGTTAGCCCATATGAGCCAGGTTTGACCACCTAGGCACACACAAAAAAAAAAAAGAGAAAATTTTTTTGGGCTTTTAGTGAAAGAGAAAATCCCTCTTACCAAGAGCATACAAAAATGGTTCCATGCCTCTTTTGAGTTGATTGGACCATACAAAAGAAAAATTCCAAGCCCCATGAGCTTCCAAAAATCAAACCATCCAGCCTCATCTACCAAATTGAGCCAAATTCTTGAAATTGACATTCCATCAAACCAAAACCTGGTCCCCTAACTTGCCACATACAGCCTGTTAGGTCACAAGACCAAAACCAAAAACCAAAACCTGATCCCCTAACTTGCCACATACGGCCTGTTAGGTCACAAGATCAAAACCAAAATTGATCCCCCAACATTCCACATACAGCTTGTTGGGTCACACGATCAAAACCAAACCCGACCCCCTAACCTGCCACATATAGCCTGTTAGGTCACAAGGTCAAAACCCAAATCCACATCCCTGATGTCATCTTCAAAACTTTGCCTCGAGATGGTACGTGATCCCTTTCACTACCATAAAATTCCCCTGGAAGCTCAAAAGGCTACAAATACCAAAAAGAAAGACTGCTCAAAGACTCTTGGTCAAGTCACAACGCTCTCCTTCAAAAATCTCTTTGAGGCACATCGACTACAAAAGTTAAGCAACTCGCCGCTGTACCTCGAGGGGGCATTTGTTGACACCAAAAATGTCACTTTGCCTTTTCAAGATCCAAAGAGCTACATGAAGTCGCAACCTGCCATAAATAGGCAATGCTGCTTCCAAAAATCAAATCTTGTCAGAATCAAACAAAAACTGCAAGATTCTTCCAGACAGCCAAAAGAGGAGTACACAAGAAGTTTCGGGCCATTTCAAAATCATTTGGCCTAACTTCGCTTCTCCGACAGCCGAAAAAGGAGCTCTCGGCGACAAAAGCTCTCCGGGACCATGGTTTCCAAGACAGAACCTATGGATCATCTTAAAATGACTCCAATAGGTTCCCTGTCAAATTTCAAGTCAATCGGACAGCGGTTGACCACACATCAAACCGCGACATCTTCATCGCGACAAAAAGCAAGTCTGCAGGTGATAGGACCCCAAACGGCTTCGAAACTCAAACAAAATCCTATGGTTGGTCTTATTTATTGCTCAGGAGGCTTCACACCAAATTTCAGGTCATTCCGACATCGTTTGGCCCAGTTTCAGCTTCTGACGGAAAATCGGCAGCTCTGCGCGACAAAGTCTTCGGCTTTCTCAGGAAATTGGAAACTTTGCAAAATAAAATGCAAGGATTCTCATCAGGTTTCCTACAAAGAAATCAGGCCAATAAATGGTCAAAATGTCAAGGAAAAGTACAGAAGAAAAAAGAATAAAAAAAAACAACAACGAACAACAACGAACATCAACAGACAGCAGTCAGAAATCCAGAGAAAGAAAAAGAGAGAAAACTCTACGGAAGTTCTACACCGGCCACCGCAACAAGGTGACAAAAGTCCCTTGGGGGGTACCCCCCCCCAAGGTCCTTGCCTTCTCCTCCTGCCTCCAATGGCTTAGATATGGCTTTTCAGCCCGTCTACTCGGCTTTTTACTAGACATAGGACCTCCTTTTGGTCTTTGTCCTCTAAAAACCCGAGGTTATAGCCAAGCCAAGCGAATCAAATAGCATCCTCTGTTCTCATCTGCATGGATGATGGCGAAGCCCACATATGGCTTGCGACCGTCAATCTAAACGAGTCCCCCACAATCTCCTGAGAAGTTAGATCCTCCTTTTCTCGCTTTTTCATTGTAGTTTGTATTTTTTCAAAAGAGACAAAAATCACAATTCTTGTCTTTCATTGTTGATAAGGATTGTAAATCGGCTATAAACGCCAAAATCGGCTATAAACGCCAAAAATCGGCTATAAACGCCAAAATCGGCTATAAATGCAAAAAAAATCGCCTTTCACGGCAAACTAAGAAAAATGTCTCTTTTCTTAAATATATGTGCAATGGAAAACTTGAAAGAAGTTGATTTCCTTTTTACTTGCGAAGGTTGATTTCCGGATCACCACTTGCAATTCCAAGTAAAAATAGAAAATCTGGCACACCCACAAAAAAAGAAATGTTGATGCGCGCCCCTGCCCCTCGGTTACGAAAGGGTCGGACCCAACGGACTCCCACGTCCGCCGACCTCGGTAGAACCGAGCAGGAGCGCGGTCCATCAAAGACACTCTACAAAATCCTCAAAAAAATGGTCTCTAATCACAAAAGAGACTGGAGCGACAAAAAGTCTGAAGCTTTGTGGGCCTATCGAACCACCGTTCGAGGACCAACCCATAGCACACCATTCTCCTTGGTCTATGGATGCGAAGCTGTCGTGCCCTTGGAAGTACAAATTCCTTCCTTGAGGGTATCCTTGCAAAATGACATGACTCAAGAAAGCAATGTCAAATTGCGGCTCCATGAGCTGGACAATCTCGATGAGAGACGGCTCGAAGCTCAACAAAGCATTGAACTTTACCAAGCACGTATGGCAGGATCTTTCGATAAAAAGGTCAGGCAACGCGCCTACAAAAAGAATGACTTGGTTCTTGCGGTAAAAAGACCAATGGTCTTCGCTCACAAGTCCAAAGGCAAATTTGAGCCGAAATGGGAGGGACCCTACGTCATCGACAAATTTTTCTCCAATGGCGCATACGCACTCCTAAACATGGAAGGTGACAGATGTATGCTGCCCATCAACGGCAAGTTCTTAAAGCGGTACTACCCTTGAAGACTTACCCAACTGGGTAAGAGCAATGCCTGTACGGCCAAAACCGGTTTCCAGGTACACGCTCGCTAAACCCACCCTTTTTTAGAATCTTCATATCAAATGTTGAAATTTCTAGAAATCTAAAACAATGCTTACTTTCATCGTTTCATTGTTCAAAAAAAAAAAATATTCAAGTTCAGGAACCTTTCCCTAACTTGACCAAAATTTTCAACCTTCGAACCCAAAATTCATGGTTTGAAACAAAATCCGGATTCAGGGATTTCCACCCTAGTCCACCCTGCCTTTTACCGCCAAAATGGTTTTAGGTTAAAACTTATGACCCTCGTGTCTTTAAACAAAAAAAGAATGGTTTAAAAAAAAAAAAAAGAAAACCGCGAGGAAGCGACGCTTAGTCGATACTCGCACAAATCGGAAGCAAGCGAACCACGTTCGACACTTCCAAAATCGCAGGGAAGCGACATTTCGTCGATACTTGCAAAATCCAAAACCGTGGAAACGCAACATTTCAGTTGATATCCACAACCCAAATTTCAAAGGTTCGAAAAAAAAAAACCTAAAAAACTATGGAGACGCAACATTTCAGTTGATATCCATAACCCAAAGGTTCGAGAAAACCACAAATTTCAAAAATCATGGGAAAACGACATCAAGTCAGTACCCACAAAACCAAAATTTTTGAAAAGCAAGGATGCGACATTCCATCGATACTTGCACCCAAATCCGCGAGGATGCGACATTCCATCGATACTCGCAACCGAATGAGCAAGGATGCGACATTCCATCGATACTTGCAAGAACATTCAGCAGGGAGGCGACTTTTAGTCGATACTTGCATTTTTTTTTAAAAACCAAACCGGCTATAAATGCCACTAACCGGCTATAAATGCCATCAAAACAGGCTATAAATGCCACAAACCGGCTATCAATGCCACCAAAACAAAACCGGCTATCAATGCCACAAACAAAAAAACTTGGATTTCAAAAAAAAAAACGGCTATCAATGCCACCAAAACAAAACAGGCTATCAATGCCACCAAAAACCGGCTATAGATGCCACAAAACAAACCGGCTATCAATGCCACCAAAATTGGCTATAGATGCCACAAAAAAAAACTCGGCTATCAATGCCACAAGAAAAGCTGGCTCTCATGCCAAAATTGGCTTCCATGCCACAAACAAAAAACCTGGCTTTCATGCCAAAACAATCACTTGACAAAAGATTTTCACAAAATGACAACCTTTTGATCAAATCCCATTTAGCAATTACTTTTATCACAAAAGATTCAAGTGAGCGTAGGGATAACAAAAAAAGAAGAGCATCCCATTTAGCAATTACTTTTATCACAAAAAGATTCAAGTGAGCGTAGGGATAACAAAAAAAAAAGAAAAGAGTACCAAAAAAAATACATATGGTACCAAAAAAAAAAAGAAAGTGTTCACAAGCACTACAAAAAAAATAAGTACAAAAAAAAACAAGTGGTACCAAAAAAAAAAAAGAAAAAAGAGAAGGATGGTTTCTGTAGAAAAAAAAAATATACAGGAGCTCAACCAAAAATGGTCTCCAGCCAAGAGTTCAGCTCCCCAAGCAAACTTTTAGCCTCAGCCGTCAAGGATTCCAAGGCACGCTTCTTCAGGAACCTGCCATGAGATGCTGGAGTGGGCTGTACCCCTTCTCTCACACCAGGAAGCTTACCTCGAGCAGTTTGCCATTGTTCCTCCTCATCAGACTTCCTTTTGAGAACCCGTTCGGCATCTGCAACCTGGTGAATCAGGGCACTCTCCCTGTCGCGAGCCTCTATTATGGCAGTCCACTTGGCAGCGACTTGTTCCTGCAAATGCTCAAGACGTTTCCTGGCCTCATCGACCTCCCTGTCAAGGATGTTGAGGTCATGTGTCAGCCTGATGATGGCTATCTCTTCTAAGTTCCTCTTTCGGACTGCTTGCTTCTTGCTTTCTGTAGCCTCATCCAGGTCAGATTTAGCCTTATCAGCAGGGTCCAGGAACATCTCCTTGAAGAACTGGTCATCAGCCAAACTCACGGTCTCAAACCACTTGTCACCCAGTGCAATGATCCTATCAACGATCGCCCTGGCACCTGTGACATCCAGACCAGCCTCTTCAGCATCACTGAGAATCTCCTGCACATGCTGGATCATGCCAAATCCGGCTTCCAAGTGCCCAGAGAAGAGAGTCTCAATCCAAGAGCTCAGAACTCGCATCACCACCTTCTTCGCAAAAAGAAGAGATGGCCCAGCTGAGGATTCGCCCAACTCCGTTGGTCGGCTACTCATATCATCATCTGTTGAAAGAGTAACAAAAGAACTCTTTCCAGCTGAATCTACTCCTGCTCGGGAAGGGATCTCAGCGCGAGGAATCTCCTCAATATTGTCAGAGCTGGTCCCAGGAATCTCTACCTCTGGATCAACCTCTGGCATCTCTTGCTCTGGAAGCGACGGATCCTCCTCTGCCACTTCAAAACCTGCAAAGGAAACACAAAAAGGTATGAATATGACCCTGTTTGAAAATCATTATCAGAGTTATAACTACAAAATACCTTCTTCGACGACTGGCGGATCACTTTCTTCCTCCATGAACTCAACGAAAGCATCATCAACATTTGCGTCCATCGATGGTTCAAAGTCATCAGAACCCTGTGGCAAGTCAGCTGACACAAAAAAAAAAATATGTGTTAACAAAGCAAGTCACAAACTCAAAAAAAGAAAAAAGTGCAAAAGAAGTTGTACCAATTGGAGATTCTGGATTTACTCCAGAGTCCCTCGGTTCTTCTTCAGGTGCCTCGACAGGATCCATCACCACCTCATCGGTTGGGACCTCAGGCATCACCAAGTCTTCCTCTGCTAAAAAAAAAAGAAAAGCAGAAAACAAGAAGCAAATCATAACATGGAAAAAATCCCATGAAAAGAAATGGAAAAAGAAAAAGGAAGAATTATACCTTCACCGACGGTCTCTTCTTCTCGGCTTCTCTTCTCTGGAGGCTCGTCAGCATCCACTGGCACATCCTCATTGATAGTAAGAGGAACTTCCAAGTCAGGAGAATCCTCATGCTGCCCCTTGCTGCGATGATGACTCCTCCTCCTCTTACCTCTGCGGGCTCGCTTCTTAGAGGAACCTGCCCCGCTGTCAGAGTCAGGTTTGCCACTCGACTCCTCACTGGATGGTCTGCTCTTGCCAGTAGACTCCACGGAAGCTTGCCTCTGTGCCGCTTGCATCCAAGCGCCAAGTTCGGCTTCCTCCTGTTCTAGCTGCTCCAAAGCCTCATCAGGTATCTCTCGAACAGCTTCAGAACCGATGACGCCCTGGTCACCGAGAAAGCCTATCTTGTGCTTTTCTCCAGAAAGGAAGGCCCAAACTTCCTCTCGCCGGATGCCATCCGACTTTCCAAGGCCCTTTCCAGATGCCAGCTTCACATCGAGCTCCTTCTTGGAAAGCCCCCGATATGCCGAAAAACTCTCCGCGAACCACTTCGCAAAGCCGGCAGTCCGGGAAGTCAGCAACACAGGATAAGAAATCATGGCTGTAGTGTCTTCAGCACCATAGAAAGCCCATGCATTTCTCCCGTCCTGTAAACCTCCAAAGCGCTTCACCATACTTGAAGGCGCTCCAACAACGCCTTGAGAAAAGCCCAGCTGCAAAGCAAAGCGAGAGGGTACATACGGCTGGATGTCGACGAAAAGATGTCTGCGGTACACCATCGTGCCGACACGTATGCTGAAAAGCCACTCTCTCTCTGCATTTGTCAAGGAATAATGCCTTCCCGACCCCGCCCTGGTAGAGTCTCGGGAGGCACCAAAATCAAAAAGCCTTCTTCCGCAACTCCGGAGAAAGCTTTACTGAAGATTTCCCCATCTCGACGTCCCTGAACCGTCGGATCCTCATACGGGCAAACAAAAGTGATTCGGACACGGCTTTGCCCTTAGCCAGTCGAATCATCAGAGGATCATCATCCTGAGCAGCACCCAGCCGATGGAAGCCAGGACAGTGGTATACATACCACGAATAAAAGATATGGGCTGAAAATACCCTATTCATGGGAAGCCCAAGCCGAACCAGAAAAGCAGCAGCCTGCAGTTCGGTACACAGGTAGGAGTAAAGAGCTGGCACCAAAGCAAGCTGTTCTCCAAACGCCATCTGACAAGCCGGGAAAATACAATGCGGCCTGATGTGCGTTCCATCTCCTCCAGCAAAAACAGCCTCACCAAGCCAATAAGTGAGGTAAACAGCGAGATCTCTCCGCAGTGCAATGTCAGGACATATGGCGTTTGTACTTGCACAGAAATCTCTCAACTCTTCTTGCATGGCCAAGATCTTCTTTGAACTTGGATCCTGAGCTTCGGCTTCCTGGGTCACGCTATCAGAAGACTCCCTGCTATCAAAAAAGTTGGGGAATGAAGAGCAAAAACTCTTCCAACTGCTGGATCTAACTTTCGAACCCCCCTTCTCCTTCAAAAAATCATAGAAGGCGACGAGCTGAAAGTATAAAAGCCTGAACTCCTCAGACTGCCCCTCGAGGACGCTGTCAATCGGCATAAACTCCTCATAGAGTTTGCCGAGGATGGGCAATCCGGTAATGGCGCTCAGCTCCTTCAAAGAAAAATCAATCTCACCATTCGTCACAACGAAGGTATTGGTTTGTGGGAGGAATGACTCCAGCATAGCCATGAAGGCCTCGTCGGAAAAGATCACGGTCTCCCTAAAGGCGCGGACCGCATCAAAAATCCTGGCTTCCTTCAAAACGGCGCCACAATCAGCAGGACGCGATCAGTCCACGACTTCCACTCGGAGTCAGCATTGAAGCGGCCACGAAGTCGGAAAGGCTTGATCCAATTGCTGCCGTCACCGCTGAAAATACCAAGGCCCACCGGTCTCAAATCGACCGACGGATAATCAGAGCCCTGGTAGCCGCTGGATGGCATCAACAGGTCCATATCAACAGGCGACCTCTCCGTATATCCAGGAGAACCGCCAACAAAAACCCCGGTCTTGATTACATTTGTCCTTCTCACCCAACTTGGAGGATCTTCCCTCTTAGGGCATGTGGGGGCAAGGCTCAGAATCGAGACGGTGCGATCAAACATCGACCGGGGTAGTAACAGTCTTCTTCTCACCATCTGCTGTGAAGGAAAACTGAAAACATCTCCTCTGGTATGTAATGTCATCAGGGACTGCATCACCAAAGAAGAAGGTAGGCTTGGGCAAAACGCTCTGATCTTCCATCACCCATGGACGACTGCTTACCATGATCTTATAGAATTCCTCTCCCTTGAGAGTGATCAGTCGCTGCCTCATCTCATCTCTGTTGAGGGAGTCGCACTCTTCCAGATTTCTCTCAACATACTGGACCTTCTCAAAAGCCTGCTGAACGGCCAGATTAGAAGATCTAGAAGACCGATGAGGTACGCTTGAAGCAGGCTCTTTACCCTTGTTCGCTCTGGAGGAACCACCTGAAAAGGATGGAAAAGAAAAAGATCAAACATCAAAATGACAGAGTCTCGCTAAAAAAAATCTGGCGAAATTTTGACATGATAACGGGGCAATTCCGAAGAAAAGGAACTATCCCGAAAGAAATAGAAAGCTTGAAGATGGGCTCACAATCGCTGCGAGCTCCGAAACTCCAAACTTTCGAAACCTAAAAGTCTCCGCAAAATCAGGAAGGGCTCAACATTCCCAACTTTGCGAAAACTTTCAGGTATGCTATCACATCATGCTACAAATTTAATTTACAAATTAAAGGCATGCATGAACATCTAGGTTTGCAAAAAAAAAAAAATGCATTATCATGAGGAGCAAAAAGAAAAAAAAAACAAAAAAAGAAAGAAAAGAAACTCTCTCAAAAAAAAAAGGGGAGGGAAAGAAAAAAAAAAAGAAAAAAAAAAGAGGGCTGGCCCACAGGCCACGTGGCCGTACGGCCCACACAAAAAAAAAACATGAAAAAAAAAAAGAAAAGAAAAGAAAGCAAAAAAAAAAACCGTGCGAAAAAAAAAAGGGAGGCAAACACGTGGAAAAAAAAAAGAAGAAAAGAAAAGAAAGAAACAAAAAAAAAAAAAAGAGAAAGAACTTTATTTTTTCCTACAATGGAGTTTTCTTGAAAAAAAAGGGAGAACTTACTTGAAGCCATTGATGGAGAAGAAGAAGAAAAGTCTTGAAGATCTTGAAGAAGAAGGACTCTTGGTCTTGAAGCCCTCTTGAGATTATTGCAAAAGAAAGTAATAAGAGCAAGAGATCCAACCTTCTCCTTGCTTTTATAGAGGAGAGCAAACCAAAAGAGGAAAGAAGAAAGAGGTAAGTGTTACTAATTAGTAACCTTACCAAAAGAAAGAGATTAGAAAGATTCTTTCCCAAAAGAAAGATATCTTGAAGGATTTTCTCCCAAAATCAATCTATGACGGATTCTTTCCCAAAAGAAAGATATCTTGAGATATTCTATCCCAAAAATAAAGGGATCATGAGAGATTCTCTCCAAGTAAAGATATTCTTGGATATTCTCTATCCAAATGAGATATTTTTGGATATTCTTTACAAAAATGACACCATATGAGATCTAAGCTATTTCAAAAGCTTAAGGTCCCATGGGTTAGCCCATATGAGCCAGGTTTGACCACCTAGACACAAAAAAAAAAAAAAAAAAAGAAATAAATTTTGGGCTTTTAGTCAAAGAGAAATCCCTCTTACCAAGAGCATACAAAAATGGTTCCATGCCTCTTTTGAGTTGATTGGACCATACAAAAGAAAATTCCAAGCCCCATGAGCTTCCAAAAATCAAACCATCCGGCCTCATCTACCAAATTGAGCCAAATTCTTGAAATTAACATTCCATCAAACCAAATCCTGGTCTCCTAACTTGCCACATACAGCCTGTTAGGTCACAAGACCAAAACCAAAAACCAAAACCTGATCCCCTAACTTGCCACATACGGCCTGTTAGGTCACAAGATCAAAACCAAAATTGATCCCCCAACATTCCACATACAGCTTGTTGGGTCACACGATCAAAACCAAACCCGACCCCCTAACCTGCCACATATAGCCTGTTAGGTCACAAGGTCAAAACCCAAATCCACATCCCTGATGTCATCTTCAAAACTTTGCCTCGAGATGGTACGTGATCCCTTTCACTACCATAAAATTCCCCTGGAAGCTCAAAAGGCTACAAATACCAAAAAGAAAGATTGCTCAAAGACTCTTGGTCAAGTCACAAGCTCTCCTTCAAAAATCTCTTCGAGACACATCGACTACAAAAGTTAAGCAACTCGCCGCTGTACCTCGAGGGGGCATTTGTTGACACCAAAAATGTCACTTTGCCTTTTCAAGATCCAAAGAGCTACATGAAGTCGCAACCTGCCATAAATAGGCAATGCTGCTTCCAAAAATCAAATCTTGTCAGAATCAAACAAAAACTGCAAGATTCTTCCAGATAGCCAAAAGAGGAGTACACAAGAAGTTTCGGGCCATTTCAAAATCATTTGGCCTAACTTCGCTTCTCCGATAGCCGAAAAGGAGCTCTCGGTGACAAAAGCTCTCCGGGACCATGGTTTCCAAGACAGAGCCTATGGATCATCTTAAAATGACTCCAATAGGTTCCCTGTCAAATTTCAAGTCAATCGGACATTGATTGACCGCACATCAAACCGCGACATCTTCATCGCGACAAAAAGCAAGTCTACAGGTGATAGGACCCCAAACAGCTTCAAAACTCAAACAAAAGCCTATGGTTGGTCTTATTTATTGCTCAGGAGGCTTCACACCAAATTTCAGGTCATTCCGACATCGTTTGGCCCAGTTTCAGCTTCTGACGGAAAATCGGCAGCTTTGCGCGACAAAGTCTTCGGCTTTCTCAGGAAATTAGAAACTTTGCAAAATAAAATGCAAGGATTCTCATCAGGTTTCCTACAAAGAAATTAGGCCAATAAATGGTCAAAATGTCAAGGAAAAGTACAGAAGAAAAAAGAATCGAAAAACAGCAAAAACGGACGCAAAACGGGACACGAAAGGGGGAAAACCCCCCCAGGGTCGCAGACCCCTGCGACCCTGGGCTAGGGTCGCCGGCGACCTTGGAACCCGGGGTCGCCAGGAAAGCCCCGGAAACCCCGGTTTTCGCCGTTTTTCGCGATTCGAGGGGCCCAGCCTCTGGTACTTTCCAAAATTCATGCTTTTGAGACACCAAGTCCTCTGACATCCGTCCAAAACACGGGTAAATCATCAAGAGTATCGAAAACAACATTGATCGCCACCCGGTCAACAAAAAAAAGTGTGCTTTCTACCCGACCGATCGAGAAATCGACAGGACAGATGGCACCGACCCGCTGTTGGCAACAAACACCTGAAATTACATGATCATCTGATGTCGATCTACATGAAGATCCATTGATGATCATCAACAGAAGAATCCCAAAAGACGTGGCACGGCCCGCGACTCTTCAGCTGCTCGGCGACCACTTAATGCGATTAATTGACTAGCTTTATTACAGTCATTAATCCATTTCTTTGGACGGCCCAATCAGAAGCAAGCATTCGGGAGTTACAAGTCAAGAGATTCATGGCATTTAACCCATGAAACTCCTCCCATCATGGCGATTAAAGGCGATTAAATGCCCTCAATCTCCTCCGGCCAATCAGAAGCCAAGAAAAAGGAGTTACAAAATAAACAATTCAATTTTGTAACTCCTCCCATTATGCGGCTTAATGACAATAAAAGCCCATAAAACCCACCTAAAAGGCTACCTAAAAGCCTATAAATAGGAGGGCTCTCCAAGAAGATCAGAAACATCAGAGAAAAACACAACATCAACAGACAGCAGACAGAAATCCAGAGAAAGGAAAAAGAGAGAAAACTCTGCGGAAATTCTACACCGGCCACCGCAACAAGGTGACAAAAGTCCCTTGGGGGGTACCCCCCCCCCCCCCAAGGTCCTTGCCTTCTCCTCCTGCCTCCAATGGCTTAGATATGGCTTTTCAGCCCGTCTACTCGGCTTTTTATTGGACATAGGACCTTCCTTTGGTCTTTGTCCTCTAAAAACCCGAGGTTATAGCCAAGCCAAGCGAATCAATAGCATCCTCTGTTCTCATCTGCATGGACGATGGCGAAGCCCACATATGGCTTGCGACCGTCAATCTAAACGAGTCCCCCACAATCTCCTGAGAAGTTAGATCCTCCTTTTCTTGCTTTTCATTGTAGTTTGTATTTTTTTTAAAAGAGACAAAAATCACAATTCTTGTCTTTCATTGTTGATAAGGATTGTAAATCGGCTATAAACGCCAAAATCGGCTATAAACGCCAAAAATCGGCTATAAACGCCAAAATCGGCTATAAATGCCAAAAAAATCGCCTTTCACGGCAAATCAAGAAAAATGTCTATTTTCTTAAATATATGTGCAATGGAAAACTTGAAAGAAGTTGATTTCCTTTTTACTTGCGAAGGTTGATCTCCGGATCACCACTTGCAATTCCAAGTAAAAATAGAAAATCTGGCACACCCACAAAAAAAGAAATGTTGATGCACGCCCCTTTTGCCCCCCGGTTACGAAAGGGTCGGAACCAAACGGACTCCCACGTCCGCCGACCTCGGTAGGAACCCGGGCATCCGGGAGCGCGGTCCATCACTTTGCTTCTCTAGTCTCTTTTGTCGGTATGACGCGCGGCGGCATATACAACGAGCAATTTGAGCTTCGGTCAGCTCTGACTGGGCTTTGACGATGAAGGATGTGCTCCCTCGGGCGCAGCAGCCGAGCCTGTCTTCTCTGTAGCTGGGCAAGGACAGGATGCGAACCCTGTCCTTCGCCTGTTGCAGCGAAGCTTTGAATTTTTGAAGTTCGGCCCCTGTAGAGATGAAGGGTTGAACTGCAGGTTTGTAGGCCTTAGCAGGTGCTTGTGGAGGCCTTGTGATGCATGACTTGATTTTGGGCTTGTAGGAACAAGCCGGCTCATGCTGGGATGACTTGGAAGTCAGGTTGGAGATGGGTCTCTCCTCTTTCATGTAAGCAAGAGGATAGAACTGGTTCTCTTTGAGTGGGGCCAGGAATGCTGGCTTAGTGGATGTTTGGGACCTTCTCTGTTTTGGTGAAGGTCTTGGGGACCAAGTCTTGGAGTAGACCTGGTTGTTTGCAGGTTGAGGCTTCGTGGGGCTGCCACGGGCTTCAGGCCTTCTGGTGCTCGCCTTTGGTGTCATGGTAGTGACACGTTGAGAGGCGAGTTTCTGCTTCTTGGAGGGAGCAGTTTGTTCCTCAGGAAGTGGGAATGGTCCCAGCATCCCAAAGACGATAGTCCGGGGAGTCGAGGTCGACCCGGAGTTCAGAGAGTTGCCGAGGGAGTTGACACTTCGGCAGTTGATGGGGCGCTTGTAGGTGCGCGTGGTTTTCTTCTGTTGAAGCATGAGTTGGTGCTTGTTTTCGTCGAAAGTAATGGTTAGTGAAGCTGCCATTGTTAGTTTTCGAAAATTTCTGAAAACAAGACCACATCCATTAGTAATCACAAGAATATAATGATCATAAATGGGAAGTTCTATGGTTTCGTCTTTTCAAATTGCTCGAGGTAGTTGACCCAGGCAATATGAGGAAGGCAAAATGCCATAGAAGGTACAATTGTTCTGATCGCAGGTATGGTAAGCCCGGAATGGGCATCCCAGTGACCGCTAGAAGCAATTGTGAACTTAAATTCGACTTATCGAGAAGCAGAGCTTGCTCGAGGTAAGAAGAATATAAAGTTGGAGTTACAGATGTGCCGGTCGCAATACAGTAGACCCTGAAAGGGCGTACTAGTACCGCTAGACACAAATGTTTTGAGACCGCATCCATGAGATGAGATTCTCTGTTTTGAAAGGTCAAGATTGGATTCATCAAAGAGAGCAGATGATATTCCGATCTAAACTCGGGTTCAGCGATTTCCGCGAGCGCCAGTGCTCAGAAAGAAATGAACCATAATTTCTCGGATCTGAATCTAAAGATGACGAGTTTTTTTTTTGAAAAGTCAATATCGGGTTCATCAAAGAGAGCAAAAGGCATTCCAATCTGAACACGGTCTCAACGATTTCCGTGAGCGCCAGTGCTCAGAAAGGAGAAGACCAAGATTTCTCCAATCTAAACCCAAAATGACGGAAGTTTTTTTTTTTTGAAGATTTTGAAGATTTTTTTTTTTTGAAGATTTTTTTTTTAAAAAATCTTTTTATTTTATTTTATATTTTTTTATTTTATTTTTAAGATTTTTTTTTAAAAAAAAATTTTTTATTTTTTATTTTTTATTTTAAAATTTTTATTTTTTATTTTTAAAAAAATTATTATTTTTTGTTTAAAAGACGAGAGAGTACACATAGGCCTCCTTACCCGGTCTTATGAAATCTTGATTGATAGAATTGCCCCAGGTAAGGGTAGGATTACTTAATGAACCCGTTTGGAGGACCCTTGCCTAGAACAGTCAAGCTGTCTCCACACTCTGGACAAGGCTTTTCTTTGAATTAACCTTAGTGGTCTATGTCTTTTTTTTTTTATTTTTTTATTTTTTTTTATTATATTTTTTTTTATGAACTCATCGAAGAGAAACAACGGCCCAAAACCTTAGTCGAACAGGCTCAACATTTCTGCAAGCGCGATAAACGATAGGAACGGATCAAGGTTTCTCAATTTTGAATCCAAATTGAGAAATCTAAAATTATATATATATATATATATTTTAGATCTTTAATGAACTCATCGAAGAGAAACAATGGCCCAACCCCCGATCCGAACACGGTCTCAACGATTTCCGTGAGCGCCAGTGCCCAGAAGGGAGAGGATCAAAGTTTCTCAATTTTGAATCCAAAAATGAAAAATCTGATTTTTTTTTTGTTTTTTGTTTAAATTTTTTTTTTTTTGAAAAGAGAAAGAGTGGAAATAAATTCAAAGAATTAGAAATTTCCAAACAATAAATCTCATCTCATTTTTTAGATGCGGAATTCAACACAGGCCACCAATTATAAAGTAGCCAAGGAATTGAGAAAAGAAATATAAGCATAGAGCAAAATATATGATATGCAAATATTTCATTTCCAGCATCGTGTTCTCAAATAAACGGGTCCCACCGGGTGGAGCCAACTTGATGGACCGCGCTCCGAATGCTCGGGTTCCTACCGAGGTCGGCGGACGTGGGAGTCCGTTTGGTTCCGACCCTTTCGTAACCAGGGGGCAAGGGGGGCATGCAGCAACATTTCTTTTTTTGTGTGGGTGTGCCAGATTTTCTATTTTTACTTTGAATTGCAAGTGGTGATCCGGAGATCAACCTTCGCAAGTAAAAAGGAAATCAACTTCTTTCAAGTTTTCCATTGCACATATATTTAAGAAAAGAGACATTTTCTTGATTTGCCGTGAAAGGCGATTTTTTTGGCATTTATAGCCGATTTTGGCGTTTATAGCCGATTTTTGGCGTTTATAGCCGATTTTGGCGTTATAGCCGATTTACAATCCTTATCAACAATGAAAGACAAGAATTGTGATTTTTGTCTCTTTTGAAAAAATACAAACTACAATGAAAAGCGAGAAAAGGAGGATCTAACTTCTCAGGAGATTGTGGGGGACCCGTTGAGATTGACGGTCGCAAGCCATATGTGGGCTTCGCCATCATCCATGCAGATGAGAACAGAGGATGCTATTGATTCGCTTGGCTTGGCTATAACCTCGGGTTTTTAGAGGACAAAGACCAAAAGGAGGTCCTATGTCCAATAAAAAGCCGAGTAGACGGGTTGAAAAGCCATATCTAAGCCATTGGAGGCAGGAGGAGAAGGCAAGGACCTTGGGGGGGGGGGGGTACCCCCCAAGGGACTTTTGTCACCTTGTTGCGGTGGCCGGTGTAGAACTTCCGCAGAGTTTTCTCTCTTTTTCCTTTCTTTGGATTTCTGTCTGTGTGTTTGTGCTTTTTTCTCTGATGTTTCTGATGTTTCTGATGTTTTTTTCTTCTTGGAGAGCTCTCCTATTTATAGGCTTTTAGGTAGCCTTTTAGGAGGGTTTATGGGCTTTTATTGTCATTAAGCCGCATAATGGGAGGAGCTACAAAATTGAATTGTTTATTTTGTAACTCCTTTTTCTTGGCTTCTGATTGGCCGGAGGAGATTGAGGGCATTTAATCGCCTTTAATCGCCATGATGGGAGGAGTTTCATGGGTTAAATGCCATGAATCTCTTGACTTGTAACTCCCGAATGTTTGCTTCTGATTGGGCCGTCCAAAGAAATGGATTAATGACTGTAATAAAGCTAGTCAATTAATCGCATTAAGTGGTCGCCGAGCAGCTGAAGAGTCGCGGGCCGTGCCACGTCTTTTGGGATTCTTCTGTCGATGATCATCGATGGATCTTCATGTAGATCGACATCAGATGATCATGTAATTTCAGGTGTTTGTTGCCAACAGCGGGTCGGTGCCATCTGTCCTGTCGATTTCTCGATCGGTCGGGTAGAAAGCACACTTTTTTTGGTTGACCGGGTGGCGATCAATATTGTTTTCGATACTCTTGATGATTGACCCGTGTTTTGGACGGATGTCAGAGGACTTGGTGTCTCAAAAGCATGAATTTTGGAAAGTACCAGAGGCTGGGCTCTTCGAATCGCGAAAAAAACGGCGAAAACCGGGGTTTCCGGGGCCTTCCCGGCGACCCTGGCCCAGGGTCGCAGGGGTCTGCGACCCTGGGGGGGTTTTCCCCCTTTCGTGTCCCGTTTTGTGTCCGTTTTTGCTGTTTTTCGATTCTTTTTTCTCCTGTACTTTTCCTTGACATTTTGACCATTTATTGGCCTAATTTCTTTGTAGGAAACCTGATGAGAATCCTTGCATTTTATTTTGCAAAGTTTCCAATTTCCTGAGAAAGCCGAAGACTTTGTCGCGCAGAGCTGCCGATTTTCCGTCAGAAGCTGAAACTGGGTCAAACGATGTCGGAATGACCTGAAATTTGGTGTGAAGCCTCCTGAGCAATAAATAAGACCAACCATAGGCTTTTGTTTGAGTTTTGAAGCCGTTTGGGGTCCTATCACCTGTAGACTTGCTTTTTGTCGCGATGAAGATGTCGCGGTTTGATGTGCGGTCAACCGATGTCCGATTGACTTGAAATTTGACAGGGAACCTATTGGAGTCATTTTAAGATGATCCATAGGCTCTGTCTTGGAAACCATGGTCCCGGAGAGCTTTGCCACCGAGAGGCCTGATTTGGCTTCCGAGCGTCAAACTATGGTCAAATGTTGTGGAAATGACCTGAAATTTGACATGTAGCCCTTTATAAGCATTTTGAAGCCGTCCATGTGCTCTATCTGATGAGTAATGGCCTCGGTGGTTCTCGCCGCCGAGAGGCTTGATTTAGCTGTTTGAGGGTTGATGTAGGGTCAAACGTTGTCGGTTTGACTCAGAACTTGACGTGGAGCCTTTTGGAAGTATTTTGGGACTATCCATCGGCCCTGATCGAAGATTTGGTGTCTCCGATGCTTTTGCCGCCGAGAGCTCCTTTTCGGCTGTCTGAGAAGCGAAGTTAGGCCAAATGATTTTGAAATGGCCCGAAACTTCTTGTGTACTCCTCTTTTGGCTGTCTTGAAGAATCTTGCAGTTTTTGTTTGATTCTGACAAGATTTGATTTTTGGAAGCAGCATTGCCTATTTATGGCAGGTTGCGACTTCATGTAGCTCTTTGGATCTTGAAGAGGCAAAGTGATATTTTTGGTGTCAACATGCTCGGGATAAGCTTCCCTGTGTGAAAGAAGGATTGCAGCATTCTCCAGCATCTCATGGCAAGTTCCTGAAGAAGCGTGCCTTGGAATCCCTGACGGTCGAGGCCAAAAGTTTGCTTCAGGAGCTGAAATCTTGGCTGGAGACCATTTTTGGTTGAGCTCCTGTTTTTTTTTTTTTTTTTTTTTTTTTTTGTAACAGAAACTATCCTTCTTCCCTTTTTTTTGGTACCACATGTATTTTTTGGTACTCTCTTTTTTTGTAGTGCTTGGGAACACTTTCTCTTTTTTTTTTGGTACCGCATGTATTTTTTGGTACTCTTTTTTTGTTTTGTTTTCCCTATGCTCACTTAAATCTTTTTGTGATGAAAGTAATTGCTAAATGGGATGTTTTTTTTTTTGTTTTCCCTACACTCACTTAAATCTTTTTGTGATGAAAGTGATTGCTAAATGTGATGCTTTTTATTTTTTTATTTTTTTTGTTTTCCCTACGCTCACTTAAATCTTTTTTTGATGAAAGTGATTGCTAAATGGGATTTGATCAAAAGCTTGTCATTTTGTAAAAATCTTGTAAAAATCTTTTGTCAAATGATTATTTTGGCATGGAAGCCAGATTTTTGTTTGTGGCATGGAAGCCGATTTTTGTGGCATTGATAGCCGTTTTGTGGCATTGATAGCCGGTTTTGGTGGCATCCAAAGCCGGGTTTGTGGCATTGATAGCCGGGTTTTTTGAAAGCCAAATTTTTTTTTTGGTTTGTGGTATTGATAGTCGGTTTTGTTTTGTGGCATTGATCGCCGGTATTGTTTTGTGGCATTTATAGCCGGTTTTGGTGGCATTTATAGCCGGTTTAGTTTTCAAAAATGTAAGTATCGACTAAAAGTCGCCTCCCTACTGAATGTTCTTGAAAGTATCGATGAAATGTTGCATCTTTGCTCATTCGGTTACGAGTATCGATGGAATGTCGCATCCTCGCGGAATTGGGTGTAAGTATCGATGGCATGTCGCATCCTTGCTATTCAAAAAATTTTGGTTTTGCGGGTATTGACTTGATGTTGTTTCCCCACGATTTTTTTGAAATTTGTGGTTTTCTCGAACCTTTGGGTCATGGATATCAACTGAAATGTCGCGTCTCTATGGTTTTTTAGGTTTTTTCGAACCTTTGAAATTTGGGTTGTGGATATCAACTGAAATTCGCATCTCCACGATTTTGGATTTTGCAAGTATCGACGAAATGTCGCTTCCCTGTGATTTTGGAAGTGTCGATCGTGGTTTGCATGCTTCCAATTTGTGCGAGTATTGACTAAGCGTCGCTTCCCCGCGGCTTTTTGAAAAACCATATATTTTTTTGTTTAAAGACACGAGGGTCATAAGTTTTGACCTAAAACCATTTAGGCGGTAAAAGGTAGGGTGGACTAGTGTGGAAATCCCTGAATCCGGATTTTGTTTCAAACCATGAATTTTGGGTTCAAGGGTTGAAAATTTTGGTCAAGTTAGGGAAAGGTTCCTAAACTTGGATTTTTGAACAATGAAATGATGAAAGTAAGCATTGTTTAAATTTCTAGAAATTTCAACATTTGACATGAAAATTCTAAAAAAAGGTGGGTTTAGCGAGCGTGTACCTGAAAATCGATTTTGGCCGTACAGGCATTGCTCTTACCCAGTTGGATAAGTCTTCAAGGGTAGTACCGCTTTAAGAACTTGCCGTTTATGGGCATCATACATCTGTCACCTTCCATGTTTAGGAGTGCGTATGCGCCGTTGGAGAAAACCTTGTCGATGACATAGGGTCCCTCCCATTTTGGCTCAAATTTGCCTTTGAACTTGTGAGCGAAGGCCATTGGTCTTTTTACCGCAAGAACCAAGTCACCCTTTTTGTAGACGCGTTGCCTGACCTTTTTGTCGAAAGATCCTGCCATGCGTGCCTGGTAAAGTTCAATGCTTTGTTGAGCTTCGAGCCGTCTCTCATCGAGATTGTCCAGCTCATGGAGTCGCAATTTGACATTGCTTTCTTGAGTCATGTCATTTTGCAAGGATACCCTCAAGGAAGGAATTTGTACTTCCAAGGGCACGACAGCTTCGCATCCATAGACCAAGGAGAATGGTGTGCTATGGGTTGTTCCTTGAACGGTGGTTCGATAGGCCCTCAAAGCTTCAGACATTTTGTCGCCAGTCTCTTTTGTGACTAGAGACCATCTTCTTGAGGATTTTGCAGAGTGTCGTGTTGAAAGCTTCTGCTAATCCATTTGCTGTCGGATTGTATGGAGTCGAAGGAAAGCTTTGGATTTTGTATTTATCGTAGAACCTGTAAAATCGATGATCCCGGAATTGTAGTCCGTTATCATGAATGAATCTTTTGGGTATGCTGAAACGACAAATGATGTTGGTGCACAGGAACTGAAGGACTGATGAGGTCTTCATTTCGTTGAACGCAAATGCTTCTGACTACTTGGTGAAATAATCCATAGCGGCAAAGATGAAGCGATGACCTTTGCTCGAAGGGGGAGAAATAGGACCTATGATGTCCATACCCTATGCTTCGAAAGGCCATGAAATCGCTGTAGGATGTAGCCATTCTGGAGGGATGTGAATGTAATCTCCATGAACTTGGCATTGTTGGCAGTGTATAGCAAATTGCATTGCGTCAGCTACCATGGTAGGCCAGTAATATCCTAACCTTTTTATCTGATCATAGAGCTTAGGACCAGCCTGATGAGCTCCGCAAAGACCAGCATGAACTTCTTTGAGTATTTCTTCAGCCTCTTGTTGTGACAAGCAGCGTAGAAGTACTCCATTGAAGGATTTCCTGTAAAGGATTTTTGAAGGAATATCCAAATGAAAGCTTGGGGTTCGCCTTTGGATGCTTACCCGTTCTTTTGGATCTTCAGGTAGGATTCCGAACATAATGTAATCAATGAACGGATCCCTCCAGTCGCCGATTGAAGTTTGAAGGATTGAAATCCGACTTCCAACCACTTGGTGGCATTCAGCAACT
This sequence comes from Litsea cubeba, assembly GCA_012931725.1. Taxonomy (NCBI): domain Eukaryota; kingdom Viridiplantae; phylum Streptophyta; class Magnoliopsida; order Laurales; family Lauraceae; genus Litsea; species Litsea cubeba. Next base: position 51,402,443 of record CM022946.1, on the reverse strand, counting down.
ACTTGATCTGTGTTAATAGGAGGAAGGATTCTTCTTTCGTACACTGTGTTTTGCATGTTTTCCCCTTCTTGGATTGCCATAGATGCGACAAGTCCAGGCAGGGCATCTGCACGTATGTTTTCACCGTTACGAATGTGAGTGATGTGGCAGATGTCAAACTTTTGCAGAAGTGATTGTGCCTTATTGTAGTAAGGCAGCAGATCAGTCTTCCTGACTTCAAATTTCTGATTCATCTGGTTGACGATCAGTTGAGAGTCTCCAAAGACTTCTTGCATGGTGATACCGGATTCGATGGCGAGTTCCAATCCTAGGATCGGAGCTTGATATTCAGCTGCATTGTTTGTGCAGGTTCCAGTTGCAAGAAAGCGTGTGGAATCATGTATTTGTCAGGGCTAACAAAGAGGATGCCAACTCCCGAGATCAGCTGTCTTTTTTCATTTGTCCTGGTTGCACCGTCAAAGTACATGTCCCAGGAAGTATTTTGTGAGAAAGTCTCCACATTGTAGACTGGTTCGTCTGGGAGATCATCTCTAAGTGGAGAATCTTTAGGTAATGGATGTTCTGCGAGGAAGTCCGTTAGAGCTTGCACTTTGATTGCCTTTTGTGGTACATACCTAATATCAAATTGTGACAGAAGGATGGACCATTTTGCCAGTTGGGCATTGAGAGAACCTGCTTTTGTGACAAGGACCTTTAAGAGGTTGACCCTCGAGGCCAGGTAGATTGCATTGGAAAGCAAGTAGTGACGCAGCTTTTATACGGCCAACATCACTGCAAGAAATTCTTTTTCGACTGGAGAATAGTGATGTTCTGCACCTACTAGCATGCGGCTGAGGTAATATAGAGCAACTTCTTTTCTTTCATCATTTTCTTGTGCAAGCAGAGCTCCCAGAGAGTGATCAAGGGCTCTTATGTACAAGATGAATGGTTTTCCAGTGGTAGGAGCAGCTAACACTGGAGGTTTTGTCAGGTATGACTTGATATCTTGGAATGCTGCTTCACAGTCAACATCCCAGACAAAGTTTACACCTTTTTTCATCAACCGGGAGAATGGACGGCATTTCCCCGAAAGATTGGAGATGAACCGTCTGATGTAGGCCAATCTCCCTTGAAGCCCTTTGAGTTCTCTCAAGGTTCTTGGAGAGGGCATTTCTAGAATGGCTTTGACTTTTATGGGGTCAAGCTCTATTCCAGCTTCCCGAACTAAGAATCCGAGGAACTTACCCAACGAGACGCCGAAGAAACATTTCAGAGGATTCATTCGCAGTTTGTGTTTGCGAAGCCGGAGGAAGACCTCTCGAAGGTCTTCGAGATGATCTTCTTTTCTTTTGCTTTTGACGGCGAGGTCATCAACGTAACATTCAACTGTCTTGTGCTGCATATCTTGGAATATCTTCATCATAGCCTTCTGATATGTGGCACCAGCATTTTTCAGACCAAATGGCATGACAGTGTAGCAATACACGCCAAATGGTGTCCGAAAGGATGTATGTTTTTCATCCTCAGGATGCATCTTTATCTGATTGTAGCCAGAGAAACCATCCATGAATGTCATTCGCTCGAATCCACAGGTATTATCAATCATTACCTCTGGTATGGGGAGCGGAAATTCATCTTTAGGGCATGCGCCATTCAGGTCTCTATAGTCAATACAGACCCTGATCTGCCCATTTTTCTTTGTCACGGGGACAATGTTGGCCAACCATTCAGGATGTTGTTCCTCACGGATGAAGCCGACGCTTTTGAGTTTTTGAACTTCTTGTTCAATTTTATCCATCACATCTGGACGGAATCTTCTTTGGCCTTGCTTGACAGGCTTGATGACTTCTTGAAGATTGAGTTTATGGACTACTATTTTGGGGTCTAAGCCAGGCATTTCAGCGTAAGACCATGCTTTAAAGCAATCAACGAACTCACGAAGAAAGGCGATATACTCAGGTAACTCATCATCCTTTATATTCTTGCTTATGAATACAGGACGTGTGTTATCTGGTGTTCCCAAGTCTATCTTTTGAACATGATCTTCTGTTAGAAGGTTCGAAGGTGGTTCATCTACAATATTTTTGGAGGCTTCCAGCTCAACGAAACCTTCAGGGGTTTCAAGGGCATTTCCAGACCAATGTTTTGTTCCTTTCCACGGGTCTTCTTGATCAGCAATTTTCCCAAGGCTTGCTATGAGATGATCCCAATCGCCTGTTGAAACTTGGTCGAAGTAGACTACTTCTTTTGGAGATGAGGGTTCTTCTGGGTTAGAAGACCACATGTCTGTGCCATCGGATAACTCCTCTTCATTGTCTTAGAAATCATACCAATTGGATGAGCTTCCTAAATCTTTGTCAGCTGATTCATCGAAAAGATATCCAGGGAGATCGATGTCTTCATGGACTTGAGATGTTGAGGCTTGGTTAGTAAATTGAGTTTTAAGCCTTTGTGTCAACTGTCTCAAAGGAGTGTCGGGATCGTACCCTAGCCCGTGTGAAGACTTTTCTACATAGCCGTAGAGTCTCCAATCTTCCAGCTGGCTTTTGGTCAAGACGGGCCGCAATGGTGTGAGAATACCACGTCCTTCTCTCAAATCGACTGGGTTTTGAGCGTCATAGCCCGTTTTCTTCATAATAGCTTGTGCCACAGAACTGTATAAGGATAGTTGAGGCATACTTTCATTTTGGAAAGGTTCAAGTATGGAGTTTGATGAAGAAGCATCCGATCTATGGAAGAAGATCGGCTTCTCCTTTGCTGAAGTTGCTGGAACAACGAAGGAAGCTGACGTAGGATCTTCTATGTCAGAAGTTGTCTCCATTGGAGGAAGAGCAGGCTGAACTTGCTGCGTGTTAGCTTGGCTTGACGATATGTCGTCTTCTGGCTCTGAATCCGAATCCGTGTCTTGCATGATAGACACGAAAAAGACAACAAATTTGCCCCCAGGCTTTTGCTTTGCCTTCTTCACTTTAGTTGTTATGACCAAAGGCTTTCAAGGTTTGAGGGAGATGATGAAGGGAGTTTGAATGCTCTCTTCGGATTTACCGGATGGTTTGTTTTCTTCCGGTGATTGTTGAGGAGCCTTGCCTTTATATTTCTGGAGATTTTCGGCAAAGGGTGCTGTGTGCTTCTCCTCTTCTTCTTTCTCACCTTCATACATTTGTGAGTCTGCAAAGTGGACTTCTTTAACTTTGAAGGGTTTTCTGTCCGTAAAGACTCGATGTATCATGCCGTCGTCGCCAACAAACTTGATGCATTGATGTAAAGTTGAAGGGACAACACCATTCTCGTGGATCCAAGGGCGTCCGAGAAGGATGTTGTAGCATGAAGGGGTTTTTATTGCAAACACTGTGACCTCAGAGATAAGATCACCGATATGCAACTTGAACATGATTTTGCCGATAGGCCTTTGAGTACTCCCATCGTATCCAAAGATAGATACAGATGTGTGGCACAGTTTGCGGGGTGGGATGCCCAATTCTTCGTGAGCCGATGTGGAGATGAGGTTAAGTGCAGAACCTGGGTCGATCTGAACTTTGTGCATAGGCATTTCCTTGATGTACCCTGTGAAGTACAGGGGTCGGTTGTGCTTGGTTTCGCCAAGTAGGAGGTCGTCCTTTGTGAAGGCGATGGTTGCACTGGCTGCTTTTTTAACCGAGAGGCATTTAATGCATGATCCCTCAGTTTTCTTCTTTTCTCCCTTTGAGGAAGCTTCTGAGTTTTTGACCCGATAATCCGTTTCAATTTGGAGGACTTGCGGGGCATGTTTGTCGACATCCTCATTCAGCTTTTGTAATTCTGAAATGAGATTATCATGAGTGTACGGAGACATTCGCAACAAATCTAGGATGTGCAGACGTGCAGGTATGTGCTTGAAGTGCTCAATCAAGTCATACTTGAAAGCCTCCTTAGGGCTTGCATTTTCATCATTGTTGCCATTAAGGGCGCTTACAACATCTTTTTTCGAAGGATTTACATATGTAAAGGAAGATTGGTTGTAATTTTTGTGGTAGTCCCGGCCAGAGCGGGTGCCTCTACCAACTTCGAGAGCTTCTTGAGAAGGGTCTTCGTTTGGAAGATTGTCTTCAGGATCAAGAGGCTGTCGTTTTTCATTTGCTGAGGATGAATCAGCAGCAGAGTTGCCATCCTCAGTGATTGTGTTGCATGGAGCATTTTCCGGGAACAAGTCCTGAACAGCATCCAGCAACCTTTCTTCTTCGTTGACCAATTCATCGTCCCAGGCATCAATAGCCGAGGATTCTTCAGTCAGGAAGGGTGTGAACTTTGAAGTCACAGTCTCAGGAGAAAAAACCTGAGAGGGTGTCATCTCAGTGAAAGTCACGTCAGATGAGGTGGCTCCAGAAGATACATTGCTAGGCGTCGCCGGAGTGTAAGTGATCTCATCAGACGATGCTTCGGAAGAGCTATAATCCCGAATTATCACACTACAGGAAGCTCTGACATGAGACGTTGCCTAATCGGAGTCAGACTCATCCTCGGATGTAAGAGGATCGTCTATCCAACAATTTTCTCCATTTTCAGGAGTTAAGGGAGGATGTACCTGATGGTCTTCATGGACTTCAGGCTCTGGATTGCGAGGAAGCTCATTGACGCGGTCTTGCTCTTGTTCTAGAGTGAGAGGCTGCAAGATCCTTGCATATTCTTCAAGATCAGGCATGGGAGCCAAATCTTCTTCTTCATCAGCTCTTTGTGGCTCAACATGGTTGATTTCCACTGGAGCAATGAGAGGTGCTGGGTCAGCAACATTTTCTTGTACAACCTCTTTGTCTTCTTCATCATCGGACCAGGATCCTTGTGGCTGTAGGGGGCTATACCAGATTACTGGCATAAGATGAGTCTCAGGAACCCATTCGTCATCAAAGAGATATTCTCCTGTTTCAAGGGACTCCTCCCACTCGTCGGTGTAGTTGGATTCGAATCCATCATCGGTGTCGCTGGACTCGTATCCATCAATGGAGAATCCAACTACCGAATTGCAAGAATATGATGCCCCCTGCGTGGCTTCTTTGAATTGAGGTGGCATGAAATCACTGAGAGTGAATTTTCTTACCCCCTTTGAAGTCTCTGGAAGGGACATTTTTGTTGCCTCCAGTGAAGTGCTAGAGGAGGACTCTGCCTTTTCTAGGACTTCTTGTTTTGGCTGGGTCTTCTCTTGACGTTTGAGCTTGAGGAGATATTTCTTAGCCTGCCTTCGCTGTTGAGCTGTAGGCTTTGTTTTCACGACCTCCCAATTTTGATCTTCCAGGAGATCGGGATGTACCCATATGGGTTGTCCGTCTGGTGTCGGGTAAGGAACCAGTTCCTCGGATGCTTGGATTGAGTTTATCACCTTGAAGGAAATAGTGATCTTCTTCTTCGGTGATTTTGATGTTTGTCCATATGTCACCATGTTGGCGGAGGCAGACCCATAGTTTTTGTCAAAAGTGATGACTCCGTTTTTCCACGTCTCGTTTATTTTCTCCCTCACAACGAAGCATTGATTGAGAGGATGCGAGATCATCTGATGGTATGGACAGGACCGAGGATCGTTGGTTTTGCCAACATCACTCGATCTTTTTGGTTCAGGCAAAGTGAGCTTGCTGTTTGCCACAAGAGCCCCGAAGATTTCATCAACATCTTCATCAAACGGGTATTTCTTCTCTACTCGTTCTTTGAAGGCATCAGAGAGTTTGGGTCTCTTACCAGCAGCTTTGTTTTCAGCTTTCTTTGGTGGCTGAGGAGCTGACTTGGTCAGCACATTGAGGACCTCTTTTTTCTTTGGTTTTGAGGTTACAATGGGGGTTGGTTCTTTTCTTGATGATTTCTGACTGTTGAGGTCTTTAATCACCGTTTCAGCTTCCATGGAAGCTTCTAGGAGTTCTCTTAGGTTCTTTGATTTGTTGCCGATGATCATGGAGCGGATTCTGGCTCTCATGTTGTTTCGGCAGATGTCGACTAGCGATGCTTGTGGAGGTACATCAGAGCATTTGTACGCCATTGCTTTCCACTTATGAATGAAGTCGTATGTTGATTCATTCTCCCCCTGTTTTAGGCTGCACAGCTGAGCCATAGTAGTGGGATGATCCTCACCTTTGAAGTGAGTCAGGAAGCGTTTCTCTAGCATGGCCCAGTTTTGGATCGAGTCCTCCGGCAGAGTGGAGTACCAATCGAAGGCCGTACCTTTTAGGGTACTTGCAAAGAGGCGGATCTTGAGTGCATCTTGATCCGCGATAGCTCCCCTCAGGATCTTAAAGTGGATGACGTGCTGTCTGGCCGATCCTTTCCCCGTATATGTTTGGAGAGTAGGATGCTTGAATTTGGTGGGGAACGGGACCGAGTCGATCCATAAGGGATATGGTGGCTTGATCCCATGCTTCTTGAGGATATCCTCTTCTTTTGCTTTGGGGAGGATACTGTCTACGTCCTCTTTGGTAAGGGCGCGTGACTCATTTTCTTCTCCATTTACCTCATCGTCTTGATGATTCGGAGGAGGTTCATTGTTCGACTGATTTTGGAAGGCGAGGAGAAGGTTGTCCATCAGAGTTTCAATCCTCTGCTGGCCTTGTTCGAACTGCTGGATGCGTGTGATCGCATCATCTTGAGGTGGATTGCGGGGTGGTGGCTCAGAATTTGTAGCCAGGACGTTCATCCCTTGAGATTTGAACGAAGAAACTGTCCTGGTGACTGAGCTGCGGCTCATTCTTTTTGAAGAAGAGTTTGAGGAAGGATCACTCTACCGCCCTTTGCTTGAAGGAGCAGGGGATTCTTCTGAATGTCTTATTGTCTTAGAGACGCTGCGGGTCATCGGACGTCGGACATGGATTTTTGTTGCTGACTTTTGGCGTCATCTGGTTTTTCCAACCATATGGGCAGCAGCAACTTGGTTGGGTCTTTCTTTTTCAACCCATTTGGGAGAGACTTGAAGTGTAGGAGGCTGGGTCCTTTGCTTCTCTAGTCTCTTTTGTCGATACGATGCGCGGCGGCGTATACGACGAGCAATTTGAGCTTCGATCAGCTCTGGCTGGGCTTTGACGATGAAGGATGTGCTCCCTCGGGCGCAGCTGCCGAGCCTGTCTTCTTTGTAGCTGGGCAAGGATAGGATGCAAAGCTTTGAATTTTTGGAGTTCGGCCCCTGTAGAGATGAAGGGTCGAACTGCAGGTTTGTAGGCCTTAGCAGGTGCTTGCAGAGGCCATGTGATGCATGACTTGATTTTGGGCTTGTAGGAACAAGCCGGCTCATGCTAGGTTGAGTTGAGAGTCAGATTGGAGATGGGTCTCTCCTCTTTGATGTAGGCAAGCGGGTAGGACTGGTTCTCCTTGAGTGGGGCCAGGAATGCTGGCTTGGTGGATGTTTGGGACCTTCTTTGTTTTGGTGAAGGTCTTGGGGACCAAGTCTTGGGATAGACCTGGTCGTTTGAGGGTTGAGGCTTCGTGGGGCTACCATGGGCTTCGGGCCTTCTGGTGCTCGCCTTTGGTGTCACGGTAGTGACACGTTGAGAGGCGAGTTTCTACTTCTTGGAAGGAGCAGTTTGTTCTTCGGGAAGTGGGAATGGTCCCAGCGTCCCAAAGATGATAGTTCAGGGAGTCGAAGTCGACCCGGAGTTCAGAGAGTTGCCGATGGAGTTGATGCTTCGGCAGCTGATGGGGCGCTTGTAGGTGCACATAGTTTGCTTCTGTTGAAGCATAAGTTGGTACTTGTTCTCGTTGAAGGTAATGGTTAGTGAATCTGCCATTGTTAGTTTTCGAAAAGTTTCTGAAACAAGACCACATCCATTAGTAATCACAAGAATATAATGATCATAAATGGGAAGTTCTATGATTTTATCTTTTCAAATTGCCCGAGGGAGATGACCCAAGCAATATGAAGAAGGCAGAAAGCCATAGAGTGTACAATTGTTCTGATCGCAGGTATGGTAAGCCCAGAATGAGCATCCCAGTGACTACTAGAAGCAATTGTGAACTTAAATTCGACTTATCGAGAAGCAGAGCTTGCTCGAGGTAAAAAGAATATAGAGTTGGAGTTACAAATGTGGCGGTCGCGAATACTGTAGACCCTGAAAGGGCGTACTAGTATCGCTAGACACAAATGTTTTGAGACCGCATCCATGAGATGAGATTCTCTGTTTTGAAAGGTCAAGATTGGATTCATCAAAGAGAGCAGATGGTATTCCGATCTAAATACGGTCTCAGCGATTTCCGCGAGCGCCAGTACTCAGATGAAAATGAACCATAATTTCTCGGATCTGAATCCAAAAATGACGAGTTTTTTTTTTAAAGGCCAATATCGGGTTCATCAAAGAGAGCACAAGGCATTCCAATCTGAATACGGGCTCAGCGATTTCCGCGAGCGCCAGTGGTCAGAAAGGAGGAGACCAAAATTTCTCCAATCTAAACCCAAAATGACGGAAGTTTTTTTTTAAAAAAAAATCCTTTATTTTATTTTATTTATTTATTATTTTCTTTTATTTTTTTTAAGGGTTTTTGTTTGAAAATTTTTTATTTTTTATTTTTTATTTAAAAATTTTAATTTTGAAAAAACTTTATTTAAAAGATGAGAGAGTACACATAGGCCTCCTAACCCGGTCTTATGAAATCTCGATTGATAGAATTGCCCCCAGGTAAGGGTGGGATTACTTTATGAACCCGTTTGGAGGACCCTTGCCTAGAACAGTCAAGCTGTCTCCACACTCTGGACAAGGCTTTTCTTGAATCAACCATGATCAAAGAACGCAGTTGGTTTAACCTTAGTGTTCTATGTATTATTTATATATATATATATTTTAGATCTTTAATGAACTCATCGAAGAGAAATGATGGCCCAAAACCTTAGTCGAACAGGCTCAACATTTCTGCAGGCACGATGAACGATAGGAAAGGATCAAGGTTTCTCAATTTTGAATCCAAAATGAAAAATCTGATATTTTGTTTTTTTATTTTTTTTTCTAATGAACTCATCGAAGAGAAACGATCGCCCAAAACCTTAGTCGAATAGGCTCAACATTTCTGCAAGCACGATGAACGATAGGAAAGGATCAAGGTTTCTCAATTTTGAATCCAAAATGAAAAATCTTATTTTTTTTTTGTTTTTTTTTTCTAATGAACTCATCGAAGAGAAACGATGGCCCAAAACCTTAGTCGAACAGGCTCAACATTTCTGCAAGCACGATGAACGATAGGAAAGGATCAAGGTTTCTCAATTTTGAATCCAAAATGAAAAATCTGATTTTTTTTTGTTGAAAAGAGAAAGAGTGGAAATAAATTCAAAGAATTAGAAATTTCTAAAAAATCTCATCTCATTTTTTTTAGATGCGGAATCCAACATAGGCCACCAATTAGAAAGTAGCCAAGGAATCAAGAAAAGAAGTATAAGCATAAAGCAATAGATATGATATGCAAATATTTCATTTCTAGCATCGTGTTCTCAAATGAATGAGTCCCACCGGGTGTGCCAGCTTGATGGACCAGCGCATTCTGCCCGCTCGGTTCTACCGAGGTCGGCGGATGTGGGAGTCCGTTTGGGTCTGACCCTTTCGTAACCGGCGGGGGGGGGGGGGGCAGAGGCGTGCATCAACATTTATTTTGTGTGGGTGTGCTAGATTTTCTATTTTACTTGGAGTTGCAAGTGGTGATCCGGAGATCAACCTTCGCAAGTAAAAAGGAAATCAACTTTTTTTAAGTTTTCCATTGCACATATATTTAAGAAAAGAGACATTTTCTTGATTTGCCGTGAAAGGCGATTTTTTGGCATTTATAGCCGATTTACAATCCTTATCAATAATGAAAGACAAGAGTTGTGATTTGTCTCTTTTGAAAAAATACAAACTACAATGAAAAGCAAGAAAAGGAGGATCTAACTTCTCAGGAGATTGTGGGGGACTCGTTCAGATTGACAGTCGCAAGCCATATGTGGACTTCGCCATCATCCATGCAGATGAGAACAGACGATGCTATTGATTCACTTGGCTTGGCTATACCTCAGGTTTTTAGAGGACAAAGACCATAAGGAGGTCCTGTGTCCAATAAAAAACCAAGTAGACGGGCTGAAAAGCCACGTCTAAGCCATTGGAGGCAGAAGGAGAAGGCAAGGACCTTTGGGGGGGGGGTGGGTACCCCCCAAGGGACTTTTGTCCCCTTGTAGTGGTGGTCGGCGTAGAACTTCCGCAGAGTTTTCTCTGGATTTCTGTGCTTTTTTTTCTGATCTAGGATCTCTCTTGTTTTTTCCGATCTGGATTCCTTTGGAGTGCTCTCCTATTTATAGGCTCTTGGTAGCCATTTAGGAAAGTTTATGGGCTTTTATTGTCATTAAGCCGCATAATGGGAGGAGTTACAAGATTGAATTCTTTATTTTGTAACTCCTTTTTCTTGGCTTCTGATTGGCCGGAGGGATTGAGGGCATTTAATCGCCTTTAATCGCCATGATGGGAGGAGTTTCATGGGTTAAATGCCATGAATCTCTTGACTTGTAACTCCCGGATGCTTGCTTCTAATTGGGCCGTCCAAGGAAATGGATTAATGGCTATAATAAAGCTAGTCAATTAATCGCATTAAGTGGTCGCCGAGCAGTTGAAGAGTCGCGGGTCGTGCCGCGTCTTTTGGGATTCTTCTGGTGATGATCATCGATGGATCTTCATGTAGATCGACATCGGATGACCATGTAACTTCAGGTATTGGTTGCCAACAGCGGGTCGGTGCCATCTGTCCTGTCGATTTCTCGATCGGTCGGGTAGAAAGAACACTTTTTTTGGTTGACCGGTTGGCGATCAATGTTGGTTTCAATACTCTTGATGATTGACCCGTGATTTTGACGGATGTCAGAGGATTTGGTGTCTCAAAAGTATGAATTTTGGAAAATACCAGAGGTCAGACGCTTCGAATCGTGAAAAAATGGAAAAAAAAATGGGGTTTCCGGGGCCCTCCCGGCGATCCCGGGCTCCAGGGTCGAGGGGTCTGCGACCCTGGGGGGTTTTCCCCCCTTTTGTCCTATATTGTGTCCGTTTTTGCTGTTTTTTTATTCTTTATTCTTTTGTATTTTTCCTTGACATTTTTTATCATTTATTGGCCTATTTTCCCTGTAGAAAACCTTGTTTTGCAAAGTTTCCAATTTTCTGAGAAAGCCGGAGACTTTGTCGCACAGAGCTGCCGATTTTCCGTCAGAAGCTTAAACTGGGTCAAACGATGTCGGAATGACCTGAAATTTGGTGTGCAGCCTCCTAAGCAATAAATAAGACCAACCATAGGCTTTTGTTTGAGTTTTGAAGCCATTTGGGTTTTATCACTAGTAGACTTATTTTTGTCGCGATGAAGATGTCGCGGTTTAATGTGCGGTCAACCGATGTCCGATTGACTTCAAATTTGACAGGGAACCTATTGGAGTCATTTTAAGATGATCCATAGGCTCTGTCTTGGAAACCATGGTCCCGGGGAGCTTCACCGCCGAGAGGCCTGATTTGGCTTCAAAGTATGGTCAAATGTTGTCGAAATGACCTGAAATTTGACGTGTAGCCCTTTGTAAGCATTTTGAAGCCGTCCATGCGCTCTATCTGATGAGTGATGGCCTCGGTGGTTCTCACCACCGAGAGGCTTGATTTAGCTGTTCGAGGGTTGATGTAGGGTCAAACGTTGTCGGTTTGACTCGGAACTTGACGTGGAGCCTTTTGGATGTATTTTGAGACCATCCATCGGCTCTGATCGAAGATTTGGTGTCTCCGATGCTTTCGCCGCCGAGAGCTCCTTTTCAGCTGTCGGAGAAGCGAAGTTTGGCCAAATGATTTTGAAATGGCCCGAAACTTCTTGTGTACTCCTCTTTTGGCTGTCTTGAAGGATCTTGTAGTTTTTGTTTGATTCTGACAAGATTTGATTTTTTGGAAGTAGCATTGCCTATTTATGGCAGCTTGCGACTTCATGCAGTTTTCTGGATCTTGAAGAAACAAAGCGACATTTTTGGTGTCAACACAAGTGAGGATCGATATCCCATTATTTAAGGCTATCCAACAGATTCCGGCCTATGCAAAATTTCTGAAGGACCTTTACACCTTCAAAAGGACTACCAATGTGCCCAAGAAGGCTTTTCTAGCCCAACAAGTTAGCTCAATCATTTCCTGTCCAACCCCAATCAAATATATGGACCCAGGGTGTCCTACGATTTCTTGCCAGATAGGGGACCATCACATTGATGGACCGCTTCTGCCTGGTTCTACCGAGGTCGGCGGACGTGGGAGTCCGTTGGGTCCGACACTTTCGTAACCGGGGGGCAAAGGCGTGCATCAACATTTTTTTGTGTGGGTGTGCCAGATTTTCTATTTTACTTGGAATTGCAAGTGGTGATCCGGAGATCAACCTTCGCAAGTAAAAATGAAATCAACTTCTTTCAAGTTTTCCATTGCACATATATTTAAGAAAAGAGACATTTTCTTGATTTGTCGTGAAAGGCGATTTTTTTTGGGATTTATAGTCGATTTGGGATTTATAGTCAATTTTGGCATTTATAGCTGATTTACAATCCTTATCAATAATGAAAGACAAGAGTTGTGATTTTTGTCTCTTTTAAAAAAAATACAAACTACAATGAAAAGCAAGAAAAGGAGGATCTAACTTCTCAGGAGATTGTTGGGGACCCGTTCAGATTGACGGTCGCAAGCCATATGTGGACTTCGCCATCATCCATGCAGATGAGAACAGAGGATGCTATTGATTCGCTTGGCTTGGCTATAACCTCAGGTTTTTAGAGGACAAAGACCAAGAGGAGTCCCTATGTCCAATAAAAAGCCAAGTAGATGGGCTGAAAAGCCACGTCTAAGCCATTGGAGGCAGAAGGAGAAGGCAAGGACCTTGGGGGGGGGGGGGGGGTACCCCCCCAAGGGACTTTTGTCACCTTGTAGCGGTGGTCGGTGTAGAACTTCCGCAGAGTTTTCTCTCTTTCTTTCTCTTAGATTTTCGATGCCTTTTTCGGTCTGAGTTTCTGGATTTGCTGCAGTTTGTTGTTGTTTTTTTTTTCTTGGAGTGCTCTCCTATTTATAGGCTTTTTGGTAGCCATTTAGGAGGGTTTATCGGCTTTTATTGTCATTAAGCTGCATAATGGGAGGAGTTACAGGATTTAATTCCTTTATTTTGTAACTCCTTTTTCTTGGCTTCTGATTGGCCGGAGGAGATTAAGGGCATTTAATCGCCTTTAATCGCCATGATGGGAGGAGTTTCATGGGTTAAATGCCATGAATCTCTTGATTTGTAACTCACGGATGCTTGCTTCTGATTGGTCTATCCAAAGAAATGGATTAATGATTGTAATAAAGCAAGTCAATTAATCGCATTAAGTGGTCGCCGAGCAGTTGAAGAGTCGCGGCCGTGCCGCGCCTTTTGGGATTCTTCTGGCGATGATCATCGATGGATCTTCATGTAGATCGACATCGGATGACCATGTAACTTCAGGTGTTGGTTGCCAACAGCGGGTCGGTGCCATCTGTCCTGTCGATTTCTCGATCGGTTGGGTAGAAAGCAAAATTTTTTTAGTTGACCAGTTGGCGATCAATGTTGATTTCGATACTCTTGATGATTAACCCGTGTTTTTTACGGATGTCAGAGGATTTGGTGTCTCAAAAGTATGAATTTTAGAAAATAACAGAGGCCGGACGCTTCGAATCACGAAAAAAAGGCGAAAAATGGGGTTTCCGGGGCCCACCGGGCGATCCCGGGCCCTAGGGTCGCAGGGGCCGGCGACCCTGGGGGGGGGGGTTTCCCCCTTTTGTCCCGTTTTGTGTCCGTTTTTGTTGTTTTTCGATTCTTTTTTCTTCTGTATTTTTCCTTGACATTTTTGATCATTTATTGGCTTGATTTTCCTGTAGAAAACCTGATGAGAATCCTTGCATTTTATTTTGGAAAGTTTCAGATTTTCTGAGAAAGCCGAAGACTTTGTTGCGCAGAGTTGCCGATTTTCCGTCAGAAGCTGAAACTGGGTCAAACGATGTCGGAATGACCTGAAATTTGGGGTGAACCCTACTGAGCAATAAATAAGACCAACCATAGGCTTTTGTTTGAGTTTTAAAGCCGTTTGGGGCCCTATCACCAGTAGACTTGCTTTTGTCGCGATGAAGATGTCGCGGCTTGATGTGCGGTCAACCGATGTCCGATTGACTTGAAATTTGACAGGGAACCTATTGGAGTCATTTTAAGATGATCTATGTGCTCTGTCTTGGAAACCATGGTCCCAGGGAGCTTCGCCGCCGAGAGGCCTGATTTGGCTTCCGAACGTCAAAGTATGGTCAAATGTTATCGAAATGACCTGAAATTTGACGTGTAGCCCTTTGTAAGCATTTTGAAGCCGTCCATGTGCTCTATCTGATGAGTGATGGCCTCGGTGGTTCTCACCGCCGAGAGGCTTGATTTAGCTGTTCGAGGGTTGATGTAGGGTCAATCGTTGTCGGTTTGACTCGGAACTTGACGTGGAGCCTTTTGGATGTATTTTGAGACCATCCATCGGCTCTGATCGAAGATTTAGTGTCCGATGCTTTCGCCGCCGGGAGCTCCTTTTTGGATCTTGAAGAAACAAAGTGACATTTTTGGTGTCAACAAATGCCCCCTCGAGGTACAGCGACGAGTTGCTTAACATTTGTAGTCGATGTGCCTCGAAGAGATTTGTGAAAGAGAGCCTGTGACTGGACCAAGAGTCTTTGAGCAATCTTTCTTTTTGGTATTTGTAGCCTTTTGAGCTTCCAGGGGAATTTTATGGTAGTGAAAGGGATCACGTACCATCTCGAGGCAAAGTTTTAAAGATGACATCAGGGATGTGAATTTGGGTTTTGACCTTGTGACCTAACAGGCTGTATGTGGCAGGTTAGGGGGTCGGGTTTGGTTTTGACCGTGTGACCCAACAAGCTGTATGTGGAATGTTGGGGGGATCAATTCTGATCTTGTGACCTAACAAGCTGTATGTGGCAAGTTAGGGGATCAGGTTTTTGTTTTTGGTTTTGGTCTTTTAACCTAACAAGCTGTATGTGGCAAGTTAGGGGACCATGTTTTGGTTTAAATTTTTGTGGAATGTCAATTTCAAGATTTTGGCTCAATTTGGTAGATGAGGCTGGATGGTTTGATTTTTGGAAGCTCATGGGGCTTGGAATTCTCTTTTGTATGGTCGAATCAACTCAAAAGAGGCATGGAACCATTTTTGTATGCTCTTGGTAAGAGGGATTTCTCTTTTGACTAAAAGCCTAATTTTTTTTTGTGCCTTTTTTTTTTGTTTCTTTTGTGGGCCGTACGGACAGATCCGTACGGATCTGGCCGTACGGCCACGTGGCCTGTGGGCCAGCCCCTTTTTTTCCTTCTTTTTTTTTTGTTTTCTTTCTCTCTTCTTTTTTTTTGGAGAAAGTTTCTTTTCTTCTTTTTTTTTGCTCATCATGATAATGCATTTTTTTCGCAAACCAAGATGTACATGCACGTACATTTTTTGTAAATTGAATTGTAGCATGATGTGATAGCATACCTGAAAGTTTTTGCAAATTTGGGAATTTGGAGCTCGTAGCGATGTTGAGCCCTTCCTGATTTTGCGGAGACTTTGAGGTTTCGAAAGTTTGGAGTTTCGGAGCTCGCCGCAATGTTGAGCCCATCAAGCTTTCTATTTCTTTTGGGATAATTCCTTTTCTTCGGAATTGCCCCGTCATCATGTCAAAATTTCGCCAGATTTTTTTTTAGCGAGATTCTGTCATTTTGATGTTTGATCTTTTTCTTTTCCATCCTTTGCAGGTGGTTCCTCCAGATCGAACAAGGGTAAAGAGTCTGCTACAAGCGTACCTCGTTGATCTGCTAGATCTTCTAATCCAGCCGTTCAGCAAGCCTTTGAGAAGGTCCAGTATGTTGAGAGAAATCTGGAAGAATGCGACTCTCTCAATAGAGATGAGATGAGGCAGTGACTGATCGCTCTTAAGGGAGAGGAATTCTATAAGATCATGGTAAGCAGTCGTCCATGGATGATGGAAGATCGGAGTGTTTTACCTAAGCCTACCTTCTTCTTTGGTGATGCCATCCCTGATGACATGACATACCAGAGGAGATGTTTTCAGTTCTCTTTCACAGCAGATGGTGAGAAGAAGACTGTTGCTACTCGGTCGACGTTTGATCGCACCGTCTCAATCATGAGCCTTGCCCCCACGTGCTCTAAGAGGGAAATCCTCCAAGCTAGGTGAGAAGGACAAATGTAATCAAGACTGGAGTTTTTGTTGGCGGTTCTCCTGGATATACGGGGAGGTCGCCTGCTGACATGGACCTGTTGATGCCATCCAGCAGCTACCAGGGCTCTGATTATCCGTCGGTCGATTTGAGACCGGTGGGCCTTGGTATTTTCAGCGGTGACGGCAGCAATTGGATAAAGCTTTTTCGACTTCGTGGCCATTTCAATGCTGACTCCGAGTGGAAGTCGAGGACTGATCGCGTCCTGCTGATTGGCGGCACCATTTTGAAGGAAGCCGGGATTTTTGATGCGGTCCGCGCCTTTAGGGAGACCGTGATCTTTTCCGACGAGGCCTTCATGGCTATGTTGGAGTCATTCCTCCCACAAACCAATACCTTCGTTGTGACGAATGGTGAAATTGGTTTCTCTTTGAAGGAGCTGAGCGCCATTACTAGATTGCCTATCCTTGGCAAACTCTATGAGGAGTTTATGCCGATTGGCAGCGCCCTTGAGGGGCAGTCTGAGGAGTTCAGGCTTCTGTACTTTCAGCTCCTCGCCTTCTATGATTTTTTAAAAGAGAATGAGGGTTTGAAAGTTAGATCCAGCAGTTGGAAGAGTTCTAACTCTTCGTTCCGCAACTTTTTTGATAGCAGGGATTCTTCTGATAGTGTGACCCAGGAAGCCAGGGCTCAGGATCCAAGTTCGAAGAAGATCTTGGCTATGCAAGAAGAGTTAAGAGATTTCTGTGTGAGTACGAACGCCATATGTCCTGACATTGCACTGCGGAGAGATCTCGCTGTTTACCTCACTTATTGGCTTGGTGAGGCTATTTTTGCTGGAGGAGATGGAATGCACATCAGGCCGCATTGTATTTTTATGGCTTGTCAGATGGCGTTTGGAGAGCAGCTTGCTTTGGTGCAGCTCTTTACTCCTACCTGTGTACCGAACTGCAGGCTGCTGCTTTTTTGGTTTGGCTTGGACTCCCTATGAATAGGGTATTTTCAGCCCACATCTTTTATTCGTGGTACGTGTACCAATGTCCTGGCTTCCACCGGCTGGGTGCCGCACAGGACGATGATCCTCTGATGATTCGGTTGGCTAAGGGCAAAGCCATGTCCGAATCACTTTTGTTTGCCCGCATGAGGATCCGACGGTTCAGGGACGTCGAGATGGGGCAGTCTTCAGTGAAGCTTTCTCCAGAGTTGCGGAAGAAGGCTTTTGATTTTGGTGCCTCGTGAGACTCTACTAGGGCGGGGTCGGGAAGGTATTACTCCTTGATGAATGCAGAGAAGGAGTGGCTTTTCAGCGTACGTGTCGGCACGATGGTGTACGGCAGACATCTTTTCATCGACATCCAGCCGTATGTACCCTCTCGCTTTGCTTTGCAGCTGGGCTTTTCTCAAGGCATTGTTGGAGCGCCTTCAAGCATGGTGAAGCGCTTTGGAGGTTTACAGGACAGGAGAAATGCATGGGCTTTCTATAGTGCTGAAGACAATATAGCCATGATCTCTTATCCTGTGTTGTTGACTTCCCGAACTGCCGGCTTTGCGAAGTGGTTCGCGGAGAGCTTTTTTGCATATCGGGGGCTTTTCTAAGAAGGAGCTTGATGTGAAGCTGGCATCTGGAAAGGGCCTTGGAAAGTCGGATGGCGTCCGGCGAGAGGAAGTTTGGGCCTTCCTTTCTGGAGAGAAGCACAAGATAGGCTTTCTCGGTGACCAGGGCGTCATTGGTTCTGAAGCTGTTTGAGAAATACCTGATGAGGCTTTAGAGCAGCTAGAACAGGAGGAAGCCAAACTTGGTGCTTGGATACAAGCGGCACAGAGGCAAGCTTCCGTGGAGTCTACTGATAAGGGTAGACCATCCAGTGAGGAGTCAAGTGTGAAACCTGACTCTGACAGCGGGACAGGTTCCTCTAAGAAGCGAGCCCGCAGGAGTAAGAGGAGGAGGAGTCATCATCGCAGCAAGGGGCAGCATGAGGACTCTCCTGACTTGGAAGTTCCTCTTACTATCAATGAGGATGTGCCAGTGGATGCTGACTAGCCTCCAGAGAAGAGAAGCCGAGAAGAAGAGACCGTCGGTGAAGGTATGATTCTTCCTTTTTCTCTTTCCATTTCTTTTCATGGGATTTTTCCATGTTCTGATTTGCTTCTTGTTTCTGCTTTTCTTTTTTTTTTTAGCAGAGGAAGATTTGGTGATGCCTGAGGTTTCCAACCGATGACGGTGGTGACGGATCCTGTCGGGGCACCTGAAGAAGAACCGAGGGACTCTGAAGTGAATCCAGAATCTCCAATTGGTATGACTTCTTTTGCTTTCTTCTTTTTTTTTTGTCTGTGACTTGGTTTGCTAACATTTTTCTTGCCAGCTGACTTGCCACAGGATTCCGATGACTTTGAACCATCGATGGATGCAAATGTTGATGATGCTTCCGATGAGTTCATGGAGGAAGAGAGTCTTCCGCCAGTCATCGAAGAAGGTATTTTGTAGTAATAACCCTGATAATGATTTTCAAACAGGATTATATTCATACCTTTTGTGTTTCTTTGGCAGGTTTTGAGGTGACAGAGGAGAGTCCGTCACTTCCTTCAGAACCAGGGCAAGGGATGCCAGAGGTTGATCCAGAGGTAGAGACTCCTGGGACCAGTTCTGACACTGTTGAGGAGATACCTCATGCTGAGATTCCTTCCCAAGCAGGAGCAGCTTCAACTGGAAAGAGTTCTTTTGTTACTCTTCCAACGGGTGATGACATGAGCAGCCGACCAACGGAGTTGAGCGAATCTTCAGCTGGGCCATCTCTTCTTTTTGCGAAGAAGGTGGTGGTGCGGGTTCTGAGCTCTTGGATTGAGACTCCGCTTTCTGGGCACTTAGATGCCAGATTTGGGATGATCCAGCATGTGCGTGAGATTCTCGGTGATGCCGAAGAGGCTGGTCTGGATGTCATAAGTGCCAGGGCGATCGTTGATAGGATCATTGAGCTGGGTGACAGGTGGTTTGAGGCCATGGGTTTTCCGGACGACCAGTTCTTCAAGGAGATGTTCCTGGACCCTGCAGATAAGGCTCACTCTAACCTGGATGAGGCTACACAAAGCAGGAAGCAGATAGTCCGAGAGAAGAACTTAGAAGAGCTAGCCATCATTGGGATGACACATGACCTTAACATCCTTGATAGGGAAGTTGATGAGGCCAGGAAACGTCTTGAGTATCTGCAGGCACAAGTCGCTACCAAGTGGACTGCAATAATAGAGGCTCGTGACAGGGAGAGTGCTCTGATTCGTCGGGTTGCAGATGCCGATCGAGTTCTTAAAAGGAAGTCTGAAGAGAACAAACAATGGCAAACTGCTCGGATAAGGTTCCCGGTGCGAAAGAAGGGTTACAGCCCACCCTAGCATCTCATGGCAAGTTCCTGAAGAAGCGTGCCTTGGAATCCCTGACGGCTGAGGCCAAAAGCTTGCTTGAGGAGCTGAACTCTTGGCTGGAGACCATTTTTGATTGAGCTCCTACTTTTTTTTTTAACAGAAACCATCCTTTTTTTTTTTAGTACCACTTGTATTTTTTGGTACTTTTTTTTTTGTAGTGCTTGTGAACACTTTCTTTTTTTTTTTGGTACCACATGTATTTTTTTTGTTACTCTTTTTTTTTGTTTTCCCTACGCTCACTTAAATCTTTTTTGTGATGAAAGTAATTGCTAAATGGGATGCCTTTTTTTTTGTTTTCCCTACGCTTACTTAAATCTTTTTTGTGACAAAAAGTAATTGCTAAATGGGATGCCCTTTTTTTGTTTTCCCTACGCTTACTTAAATCTTTTTTTGTGATAAAAGTAATTGCTAAATGGGATGCCCCTTTTTTTTATTTTCCCTACGCTGACTTAAATCTTTTTGTGATAAAAGTAATTGCTAAATGAGATTTGATCAAAAGTTTATCATTTTGTGAAAATCTTTTGTCAAATGATTGTTTTGGCATGGAAGCCAATTTTTGGCATGAGAGCCAGTTTTTGTGGCATCTATAGCCGGTTTTGGCATTGATAGCCGGGTTTTGGTGGCATTGATAGCCGAGTTTGTGGCATTGATAGCCGGATTTTTTGAAAGCCAATTTTTTTTGTTTGTGGCATTGATAGCCGGTTTTGTTTTGTGGCATTGATAGCCAGTTTGTTTTGGTGGCATTTATAGCCGGTTTCGTTTTTCAAAATGCAAGTATCGACTAAAAGTCGCCTCCCTGCTGAATGTTCTTGCAAGTATCGATGGAATGTCGCATCCTTGCTCATTCGGTTGCGAGTATCGATGGAATGTCGCATCCTTGCGGATTTGGGTGCAAGTATCGATGGAATGTCGCATCCTTGCTTTTCAAAAATTTTGGTTTTGCGGGTACTGACTTGATGTCGTTTCCCCATGATTTTTGAAATTTGTGGTTTTGTTGAACCTTTGGGTTATGGATATCAACTGAAATGTTGCTGTTGACACCAAAAATGTCACTTTGCCTCTTCAAGATCCAAAGAGCTACATGAAGTCGCAACCTGCCATAAATAGGCAATGATGCTTCCAAAAGTCAAATCTTGTCAGAATCAAACAAAAACTGCAAGATTCTTCCAGACAGCCAAAAGAGGAGTACACAAGAAGTTTCGGGCCATTTCAAAATCATTTGGCCTAACTTCGCTTCTCCGACAGCCAAAAAGGAGCTCTCGGTGGCAAAGCTCTCTGGGACAATGGTTTCCAAGACATAGCCTATGGATCATCTTAAAATGACTCCAATAGGTTCCCTGTCAAATTTCAAGTCAATCGGACATCGGTTGACCGCACATCAAACCGCGACATCTTCATCGCGACAAAAAGCAAGTCTACTAGTGATAGGACCCCAAACGGCTTCAAAACTCAAACAAAAGCCTATGGTTGGTCTTATTTATTGCTCAGGAGGCTTCACACCAAATTTCAGGTCATTCTGACATCGTTTGACCCAGTTTCAGCTTCTGACGGAAAATCGGCAGCTCTGCGCGACAAAGTCTTCGGCTTTCTCAGGAAATTGGAAACTTTGCAAAATAAAATGCAAGGATTCTCATCAGGTTTCCTACAAATAAATCAGGCCAATAAATGGTCAAAATGTCAAGGAAAAGTACAGGAGAAAAAAGAATCGAAAAACAGCAAAAACGGACACAAAACGGGACACAAAAGGGGGAAAACCCCCCCAGGGTCGCAGACCCCTGCGACCCTGGGCCAGGGTCGCCGGCGACCTTGGAACCCGGGGTCGCCGGGAAGGCCCCGGAAACCCCGGTTTTCACCGTTTTTTCGCGATTCGAAGAGCCTAGCCTCTGGTACTTTCCAAAATTCATGCTTTTGAGACACCAAGTCCTCTGACATCCGTCCAAAACACGGGTCAATCATCAAGAGTATCCAAAACAATATTGATCGCCACTCGGTCAACCAAAAAAAGTGTGCTTTCTACCCGACCGATCGAGAAATCGACAGGACAGATGGCACCGACCAGCTGTTGGCAACAAACACCTGAAATTACATGGTCATCTGATGTCGATCTACATGAAGATCCATCGATGATCATCGACAGAAGAATCCCAAAAGACGTGGCACGGCCCGCGACTCTTCAGCTGCTCGGCGACCACTTAATGCGATTAATTGACTAACTTTATTACAGCCATTAATCCATTTCTTTGGACGGCCCAATCAGAAGCAAGCATTCGGGAGTTACAAGTCAAGAGATTCATGGCATTTAACCCATGAAACTCCTCCCATCATGGCTATTAAAGGCGATTAAATGCCCTCAATCTCCTCCGGCCAATCAGAAGCCAAGAAAAAGGAGTTACAAAATAAACAATTCAATTTTGTAACTCCTCCCATTATGCGGCTTAATGACAATAAAAGCCCATAAACCCTCCTAAATGGCTACCTAAAAGCCTATAAATAGGAGAGCTCTCCAAGAAGAAAGGACAGCAGACAGGCATCAGAAAAAAGCACAAACACACAGACAGACAGAAGCACAGAAATCCAGAGAAAGGAAAAAGAGAGAAAACTCTGCGGAAATTCTACACCGGCCACCGCAACAAGGTGACAAAAGTCCCTTGGGGGGTACCCCCCCCCCCCAAGGTCCTTGCCTTCTCCTCCTGCCTCCAATGGCTTAGATGTGGCTTTTCAGCCCGTCTACTCGGCTTTTTATTGGACATAGGACCTCCTTTTGGTCTTTGTCCTCTAAAAACCCGAGGTTATAGCCAAGCCAAGCGAATCAATAGCATCCTCTGTTCTCATCTGCATGGATGATGGCGAAGCCCACATATGGCTTGCGACCGTCAATCTAAACGAGTCCCCCACAATCTCCTGAGAAGTTAGATCCTCCTTTTCTTGTTTTTCATTGTAGTTTGTATTTTTTTAAAAGAGACAAAAATCACAATTCTTGTCTTTCATTATTGATAAGGATTGTAAATCGGCTACAAACGCCAAAATAAGCTATAAACGCCAAAAATCGGCTATAAACGCCAAAATCGGCTATAAATGCCAAAAAAATCGCCTTTCACGGCAAATCAAGAAAATGTCTCTTTTCTTAAATATATGTGCAATGGAAAACTTGAAAGAAATTGATTTCCTTTTTACTTGCGAAGGTTGATCTCCGGATCACCACTTGCAATTCCAAGTAAAAATAGAAAATCTGGCACACCCACAAAAAAAGAAATGTTGATGCACGCCCCCTTGCCCCCTGGTTACGAAAGGGTCGGAACCAAACGGACTCCCACGTCCGCCGACCTCGGTAGGAAACTCGGGCATCTGGAGCGCGGTCCATCAAGCTGGCACACCCGGTGGGACTCGTTTATTTGAGAACACGATGCTAGAAATGAAATATTTGCATATCATATATTTTGCTCTATGCTTATATTGCTTTTCTCGATTCCTTGGCTACTTTATAATTGGTGGCCTATGTTGAATTCCGCATAAAAAAAAATTGAGATGAGATTTTTTGTTTGGAAATTTCTAATTCTTTGAATTTATTTCCACTCTTTCTCTTTTCAAAAAAAAAATTTTCTTAAAAAAAAAAAACAACAAAAAAAAATCAGATTTTTCATTTTGGATTCAAAATTGAGAAACTTTGATCCTCTCCCTTCTGGGCACTGGCGCTCACGGAAATCATTGAGACCGTGTTCGGATCAGGGGTTGGGCCATTGTTTCTCTTCGATGAGTTCATTAAAGATCTAAAATATATATATATAAAATATATATAAAAAAAAAAATTTTTTCTCAATTTGGATTCAAAATTGAGAAACCTTGATCCGTTCCTATCGTTCATCGCGCTTGCAGAAATGTTGAGCCTGTTCGACTAAGGTTTTGGGCCATCGTTTCTCTTCGATGAGTTCATTTAAAAAAATATATATATAATAAAATAAAAAAATAAAAAAAAAGACATAGACCACTAAGGTTAAACCAACTGTGTTCTTTGATCATGGTTGATTCAAAGAAAAGCCTTGTCCAGAGTGTGGAGACAGCTTGACTGTTCTAGGCAAGGGTCCTCCAAACGGGTTCATTAAGTAATCCTACCCTTACCTGGGGGCAATTCTATCAATCAAGATTTCATAAGACCGGGTTAGGAGGCCTATGTGTACTCTCTCGTCTTTTAAATAAATTAAAAAAAAATAAATTTTTTTTTAAAAAATAAAAATTTTAAAATAAAAAATAAAAAATAAAAATTTTTTCAAAAAAAAATCTTAAAAATAAAAATAAAAAATAAAAAAATAAAAAATAAAAAAATAAAAAAATATTTAAAAAAAAAAAAATCTTCAAAATCTTAAAAAAAAAAAAAAAAAACTTCCGTCATTTTGGGTTTAGATTGGAGAAATCTTGGTCTTCTCCTTTCTGAGCACTGGCGCTCACGGAAATCGCTGAGACCGTGTTCAGATTGGAATGCCTTTTGCTCTCTTTGATGAACCCGATATTGACTTTTCAAAAAAAAAAACTCGTCATCTTTAGATTCAGATCCGAGAAATTATGGTTCATTTCTTTCTGAGCACTGGCGCTCGTGGAAATCGCTGAGCCCGTGCTCCGATCGGAATACCATCTGCTCTCTTTGATGAATCCAATCTTGACCTTTCAAAACAGAGAATCTCATCTCATGGATGCGGTCTCAAAACATTTGTGTCTAGCGGTACTAGTACGCCCTTTCAGGGTCTACTGTATTGCGACCGGCACATCTGTAACTCCAACTTTATATTCTTCTTACCTCGAGCAAGCTCTGCTTCTCGATAAGTCGAATTTAAGTTCACAATTGCTTCTAGCAGTCACTGGGATGCCCATTCTGGGCTTACCATACCTGCGATCAGAACAATTGTACCTTATATGGCATTTTGCCTTCCTCATATTGCTTGGGTCATCTACCTCGAGCAATTTGAAAAGACGAAACTATAGAACTTCCCATTTATGATCATTATATTCTTGTGATTACTAATGGATGTGGTCTTGTTTCAGAAATTTTCGAAAAAACTAACAATGGCAGCTTCACTAACCATTACTTTCGATGAAAACAAGCACCAACTCATGCTTCAACAGAAGCAAACCATGCGCACCTACAAGCGCCCCATCAGCTGCCGAAGTGTCAACTCCCTCGGCAACTCTCTGAACTCCGGGTCGACCTCGACTCCCCGGACTATCGTCTTTGGGACGCTGGGACCATTCCCACTTCCTGAGGAACAAACTGCTCCCTCCAAGAAGCAGAAACTCGCCTCTCAACGTGTCACTACCGTGACACCAAAGGCGAGCACCAGAAGGCCTGAAGCCCGTGGCAGCCCCACGAAGCCTCAACCTGCAAACAACCAGGTCTACCCTAAGACTTGGTCCCCAAGACCTTCACCAAAACAGAGAAGGTCCCAGACATCCACTAAGCCAGCATTCCTGGCCCCACTCAAGGAGAACCAGTTCTATCCTCTTGCCTACATGAAAGAGGAGAGACCCATCTCCGACTCGACTTCCAAGTCAACCCAGCATGAGCCGGCTTGTTCCTACAAGCCCAAAATCAAGTCATGCATCACAAGGCCTCCACAAGCACCTGCTAAGGCCTACAAACCTGCAGTTCGACCCTTCATCTCTACAGGGGCCGAACTTCAAAAATTCAAAGCTTCGCTGCAACTGGCGAAGGATAGGGTTCGCATCCTGTCCTTGCCCAGCTACAAAGAAGACAGGCTCGGCTGCTGCGCCCGAGGGAGCACATCCTTCATCGTCAAAGCCCAGTCAGAGCTGACCGAAGCTCAAATTGCTCGTCGTATACGCCGCCGCGCGTCGTACCGACAAAAGA
Organism: Litsea cubeba; assembly: GCA_012931725.1. Classification (NCBI taxonomy): domain Eukaryota; kingdom Viridiplantae; phylum Streptophyta; class Magnoliopsida; order Laurales; family Lauraceae; genus Litsea; species Litsea cubeba. Next base: position 51,377,038 of record CM022946.1, on the reverse strand, counting down.
GACTAGAGAAGCAAAGGACCCAGCCTCCCACACTTCAAGTCTCTCCTAAATGGGTCGAAAAAGAAAGACCCAACCAAGTTGCTGCCGTCCATATGGTTGGAAAAACCAGAAGGCACCAAAAATCAGCAACAAAAATCCATGTCCGACGTCCGATGACCCGCAGCGTCTCCAGGACAAGAAGACATTCAGAAGAATCCCCTGCTCCTTCAAGCAAAGGACAGTAGAGTGATCCTTCCTCAAGCTCCTCTTCAAAAAGAATGAGCCCCAGCTCAGTCACCAGGACAGTTTCTTCGTTCGAATCACGAAGGATGAATGTCTTGGCTACAAATTCTGAGCCACCACCCCGCAATCCACCTCTAGAAGATGCGATCACCCGCATCCAGCAGTTGGAACAGGGCCAGCAGAGGATTGAAACTCTGATGGAAAACCTTCTCCTCGCCTTCCAAAATCAGGCGAACAATGAACCTCCTCCGAATCATCAAGACGACGAGGTAAATAGAGAAGAAAATGAGTCACGCGCCCTTACCAAAAAGGACGTAGACGGTATCCTCGCCAAAGCAAAAGAAGAGGATATACTCAAGGAGCATGGGATCAAGCCACCATATCCCTTATGGATGGACTCGGTCCCGTTCCCCACCAAATTCAAGCATCCTACTCTCCAAACATATACGGGGAAAGGATCAGCCAGACAGCACGTCATCCACTTCAAGATCCTGACGGGAGCTATCGCGGATCAAGATGCACTCAAGATCCGCCTCTTTGCAAGTACCCTAAAAGGTACGGCCTTCGATTGGTACTCCACTCTGCCGGGTGACTCAATCCAAAACTGGGCCATGCTAGAGACACGCTTCCTGACTCACTTCAAAGGTGAAGATCATCCCGCTACTATGGCTCAGCTGTGCAGCCTAAAACAGGGGGAGAATGAATCAACATATGACTTCATTCACAAGTGGAAAGCAATGGCATACAAATGCTCTGATGTATTGCCACAAGCGTCGCTAGTCGACATCTGCCGAAACAACATGAGAGCCAGAATCCGCTCCATGATCATCGGCAACAAATCAAAAAACCTGGGAGAACTCCTAGAAGCTTCCATGGAAGCTGAAACGGTGATTAAGGACCTCAACAGTCAGAAATCATCAAGAAAAGAGCCAACCGCCATTACGACCTCAAAACCAAAGAAGAAAGAGGTCCTCAATGTGCAGACCAAGTCAGCTCCTCAGCCACCAAAGAAAGCTGAAAACAAAGCTATTGGTAAGAGACCTGAACTCTCTGATGCCTTCAAAGAACGAGTAGAGAAGAAATACCCGTTTGATGAAGATGTTGATGAAATCTTCGGGGCTCTTGTGGCAAACGGCAAGCTCACCTTGCCTGAACCAAAAAGACCGAGTGATGTTGGCAAAACCAACGATCCTCGGTACTGTCCATACCACCAGATGATCTCGCATCCTCTCAATCAATGCTTCGTTGTGAGAGAGAAAATAAATGAGATGTGGAAAAATGGAGTCATCACCTTTGACAAAAACTATGGGTCTGCCTCCGTCAACATGGTGACATGTGGACAAACATCAAAATCACCGAAAAGAAGATCACTACTTCCTTCAAGGTGATAAACTCAATCCAAGCGTCCGAGCAACTGGTTCCTTACCCGACACCAGACGGACAACCGATATGGGTACATCCCGATCTCCTGGAAGATGAAAATTGGGAGGTCGTGAAAACAAAGCCTACAGCTCAACAGCGAAGGCAGGCTAGGAAACTTCTCCTCAAGCTCAAACGGCAAGAGAAGACCCAGCCAAAACTAGAGGTCAAAGAAAAGGCAGAGGCTTCCTCTACCGCTTCACTGGAGGTAACAAAAACATCCCTTCCAGAGACTTCAAAGGGGGTAAGGAAATTCACTCTCAGTGATTTCATGCCACCTCAATTCAAAGAAGCCATGCAGGAGGCGTCATACTCTTGCAATTCGGTAGTTGGATTCTCCATTGATGGATACGAGTCCAGCGACACCGATGATGGATTTGAATCCAACTACACAGATGAGTGGGAGGAGTCCCTTGAAACAGGAGAATATCTCTCCGATGAAGAATGGGTTCCTGAGTCTCATCTTATGCCAGTAATCTGGTATAACCCCCTACAGCCACAAGGATCCTGGTCTGATGATGAAGAAGACCAAGAAGCTATACAAGAAAATGCTGCTGACTCAGCACCTCTCATTACTACAGTGGAAATCAACAATGTTGAGCCACAAAGAGATGATGAAGAAGAAGATCCGGCTCCCATGCCTGATCTTGAAGAATATGCAAGGATCTTGCAACGACTCGCTCTAGAACAAGAGCAAGACCGCATCAACGAGCCTCCTCGCAACCCAGAGCCTGAAGTCCCTGAAGACCATCAGGTACATCCTCCCTTAACTCCTGAAAATGGAGAAAATTGCTGGATAGACGATCCTCTCACATCCGAGGATGAGTCTGACTCCGATCAGGCAACGTCTCCCGTCAGAGCTTCCTGTAATGTGATAATTCGGGATTATAGCTCTTCCGAAGCATCGTCTGATGAGAGCACTTACACTCCGGCGACGCCTAGCAATATATCTTCTAGAGCCACCTCGTCTCACGTGACTTTCACTGAGATGACACCCTCTCAGGTCTCTTCTCCTGAGACTGTGACTTCAAAGTTCACACCCTTCCTGACTGAAGAATTCCTAGCCATTGATGCTTGGGACGATGAATTAGTCAACGAAGAAGAAAGATTGCTGGATGCTGTTCAGGACTTGTTCCCGGAAAATGCTCCATGCAACACAATCACTGAGGATGGTAACTCTGCTGCTGATACATCCTCAGCAAATGAAAAACGACAGCCTCTTGATCCTGAAGACAATCTTCCAAACGAAGACCCTTCTCAAGAAGCTCTCGAAGTTGGTAGAGGCACCCGCTCTGGCCGGGACTACCACAAAAATTACAGCCAATCTTCCTTTACATATGTAAATCCTTCGGGAAAAGATGTTGTAAGCGCCCCTAGTGGCAACAATGATGAACATGTAGGCCCTAAGGAGGCTTTCAAGTATGACTTGATTGAACATTTCAAGCACATACCTGCACGTCTGCACATCCTAGATTTGTTGCGAATGTCTCCGCACACTTGTGATAATCTCATTTCGGAATTACAAAAGCTGAATGAGGATGTCGACAAACATGCCCCGCAAGTCCTCCAAATTGAAATGGATTACCGGGTCAAAAACTCAGAAGCCTCCTCAAAGGGAGAAAAGAAGAAAACTGAGGGATCATGCATTGAATGCCTCTCGGTTAAAAAAGCAGCCAGTGCAACCATCGCCTTCACAAAGGATGACCTCCTACTTGGCGAAACCAGGCATAACCGACCCCTGTACTTCACAGGGTATATCAAGGAAATGCCTATGCATAGAGTTCAGATCGACCCAGGTTCTGCACTCAACCTCATCTCCACATCGGCTCTTGAAGAGTTGGGCATCCCACCCAACAAACTGAGCCACACATCTGTATCTATCTTTGGATACGATGGGAGTACTCAAAGGCCTATCAGCAAAATCAGGTTCAAGTTGCAGATCGGTGATCTTATCTCTGAGGTCACAGTGTATGCAATAAAGACCCCTTCATGCTACAACATCCTTCTCGGACGCCCTTGGATCCATGAGAATGGTGTTGTCCCTTCAACTCTACATCAATGCATCAAGTTTGTTGGCGACGACGGCATGATACATCGAGTCTTTGCGGACAGAAAACCCTTCAAAGGTAAAGAAGTCCACTTCGCAAACTCACAGATGTATGAAGGTGAAAAAGAAGAAGAGGAAAAGCACACAGCATCCTTTGCCGAAAATCTCCAGAAAGATAAAGGCAAAGCTCCTCAACAATCACCGGAAGAAAACAAACCATCCGGTAAATCTGAAGAGAGCATGCAAACTCCCTTCATCATCTCCCTCAAATCTTCAAAGCCTTTGGTCATAACAACTAAAGTGAAGAAGGCAAAACAAAAGCCTGGGGGCAAATTCAACAAAGGAAAAGCCGATCTTCTTCCATAGATCGGATGCTTCTTCATCAAACTCCATGCTTGAACCTTTCCAAAATAAAGGTACGCCTCAACTATCCTTATACAGTTCTGTGGCACAAGCTATTATGAAGAAAATGGGCTATGACGCTCAAAACCCAGTCAGTTTGGGAGAAGGACGCGGTATTATCACGCCATTGGGGCCCGTCTTGACCAAAAGCCAGCTGGAAGATTGGAGACTCTACGGCTATGTAGAAAAGTCTTCACACGGGTTAGGGTATGATCCTGACACTCCCTTGAGACAGTTGACACAAAGGCTTAAAAGTCAATATACTGACCAAGCCTCGACATCTCAAGTCCATGAAGACATCGATCTCCCTGGATATCTCTTTGATGAGTCACCTGACAAAGATCCAGGAAGCTCATCCAATTGGCACGATTTCTCCGAAAATGAAGAGGAGTTGTCCGATGGCACAGACGTGTGGACTTCTGACCTAGAAGAATCCTCATCTCCAAAAGAAGTAGCCTACTTCGACTCGGTTTCAACAGGCGATTGGGATCATCTCATAGCAAGCCTTGGGAAAATTACCGATCAAGAAGACCCGTGGAAAGGAACAAAACCTTGGTCTGGAAATGCCCTTGAAACCCCAGAAGGTTTCGTTGAGCTGGAAGCCTCCGAAAATATTGTGGAGGAACCACCTTCGAACCTTCCAACAGAAGATCCTGTTCAAAAGATAGACTTGGGAACACCAGATAACCCACGTCCTGTATTCATAAGCAAGAATATAAAGGATGATGAGTTACCCGAGTATATCGCCTTTCTTCGTGAGTTCGTTGATTGCTTTGCATGGTCTTACGCTGAAATGCCAGGCTTAGACCCCAAAATAGCAGTTCACAAACTCAATCTTCAAGAAGACATCAAGCCTGTCAAGCAAGGCCAAAGAAGATTCCGTCCAGATGTGATGGATAAAATTGAACAAGAAGTTCAAAAACTCAAAAGCGTCGGCTTCATCCGTGAGGAACAACATCCTGAATGGTTGGCCAACATTGTCCCCGTGACAAAGAAAAATGGGCAGATCAGGGTCTGTATTGATTATAGAGACCTGAATGGCGCATGCCCAAAAGATGAATTTCCGCTCCCCATACCAGAGGTAATGATTGATAATACCTGTGGATTCGAGCGAATGACATTCATGGATGGTTTCTCTGGCTACAATCAGATAAAGATGCATCCTGAGGATGAAAAACATACATCCTTTCGAACCCCATTTGGCGTGTATTGTTACACTGTCATGCCATTTGGTCTGAAGAATGCTGGTGCCACATATCAGAGGGCTATGATGAAAATATTCCAAGATATGCAGCACAAGACGGTTGAATGTTACGTTGATGACCTCGCCGTCAAAAGCAAAAGAAAAGAAGATCATCTCGAAAACCTTCGAGAAGTCTTCCTCCGGCTTCGCAAACACAAACTGCGAATGAATCCATTGAAATGCTTCTTCGGCGTCTCGTGGGGTAAGTTCCTCGGATTCTTAGTTCGGAAAGCTAGAATAGAGCTTGACCCCATAAAAGTCAAAGCCATTCTAGAAATGCCCTCTCCAAGAACCTTGAGAGAACTCAAAGGGCTTCAAGGGAGATTGGCCTACATCAGACGGTTCATCTCCAATCTTTCGGGGAAATGCCGTCCATTCTCCCGGTTGATGAAAAAAGGTGTAAACTTTGTCTGGGATGCTGACTGTGAAGCTGCTTTCCAAGACATCAAGTCATACCTGACAAAACCTCCAGTGTTAGCTGCTCCTACCACTGGGAAAACCATTCATCTTGTACACAAGAGCCCTTGATCACTCTTTGGGAGCTCTGCTTGCGCAAGAAAATGATCAAAGAAAAGAAGCTGCTCTATATTACCTCAGCCGCATGCTAGTAGGTGCAGAGCATCGCTACTCTCCAGTCGAAAAAGAATGTCTTGCAGTGATGTTCGCCGTACAAAAGCTGCATCACTACTTGCTTTCCAACACAATCTACCTGGTCTCGAGGGTCAACCTCTTGAAGGTCCTTGTCACAAAGGCAGGTTCTCTCAATGCTCGACTGGCAAAATGGTCCATCCTTCTGTCACAATTTGATATTAGGTATGTACCACAAAAAGCAATCAAAGGGCAAGCTCTAGCGGACTTCCTCGCAGAGCATCCATTGCCTAAAGATTCTCCACTCAGAGATGATCTCCCAGACGAACCAGTCTACAATGTGGAGACTTTCTCACAAAGTGCCTCCTGGGATATGTACTTTGACGGTGCAACCAGGACTCCCACGTCCGCCGACCTCGGTAGGAAACTCGGGCATCTGGAGCGCGGTCCATCACTCCACAGCAAAATGGAGTTGTGGAACGGAAAAATCGCACCGTTCAAGAGATGGCTCGTACAATGCTAACTGAGAGCAAGCTAGCTGACAAATACTGGAAGGAGGCAATCCATACGGCTGTATACATTCAGAATCGATGCTTGATCAGGCCACATGAAGACAAAACTCCTTATGAGCTATGGTTTGGGCGAAAAGCAACAGTCAAGCACTTCAGAGTCTTCGGTAGCAAGTGTTACATCAAGCGTCTTGAACAAAATCCGGGCAAATTTGATGAAAGAGCTGATGAAGGTATATTTCTGGGTTATTCCTCATCTAGTAAGGCTTACAGATGTCTTAACAAAAGGACCAGAAAAATCATAGAAACTGCCGATGTTAGAATTGATGAAAACTATGAATCAAAGAATGGAACTCATTATGACAGTCCCGTTTATGAGGACTCGAGTGAGATTGATGATGAAGTAGCTAAACCTAATGATTCTGAGAAATCAAAGGATGACTCAGAGGATGCTACACCTAGAAAGAAAAGCACTTGGGTAGAGCAACACCCTAAGGATCAAATCATTGGAGATCCTGAGGTCGGTGTTAAAACAAGACAAAGTGTAGTTAGCAATTACTCACTTGTGTCCACCATTGAACCCAAGACTGTGGCAGAAGCCAGTCTCGATGAAAGTTGGTTGAAAGCTATGCATGAGGAGTTGGAGCAAATTGAGAAGAACTCCACATGGGAACTAGTCTCTAGACCTACCGATAAGAATGTTATTGGTACTAAATGTGTCTTTCGGAATAAGCTGAATGAAGATGGTCAGGTCATACGAAACAAAGCAAGGTTGGTTTGTAAAGGCTATGCTCAAGTTGAAGGCATAGATTTTGAAGAGACCTTTGCACCGGTGGCTCGTCTGGTAGCCATTCGTATGTTTCTTGCATTGGCTGCATACAAAACCTTCAAAGTATTTCAGATGGATGTAAAGTCAGCCTTCTTGAATGGATTACTTGAAGAAGAGGTCTACATTGAGCAACCTGATGGTTTTCCTATTAGCAAAAATTCAGACCTAGTGTGCAAGTTGAAAAAGGCTCTTTATGGGCTGAAACAAGCGCCAAGGGCGTGGTATGCAAGGCTGGACCTATATCTCCGCAAGATCGGTTTTGGAAAAGGACTGGTTGATAGCAATCTTTATGTCAAAACAGAGTTGAGCAAACAGCTGGTTGTCATTGTTTATGTCGATGACATAATCTTTGGTGGCAACGATGAAGAAATGTGCAGGAATTTTGCTGAAGAGATGAGAAAGAATTTGAGATGTCAATGCTTGGAGAACTAAAGTTCTTCCTTGGTTTACAAGTTCAGCAGCTGAAACATGGTATCTTCATATCACAGATGAAATACATCAAGGAAATGCTGAAGCGATTTAACATGGAAGACAGCAAGCCAGTGAGCACACCAATGACAACGAACACAAAGCTAAGCAAAGATGATAAGGGTTCGTCCGTTGATCACACCACTTATCGTTCTATGATAGGAAGCTTGCTTTATTTGACTGCTACAAGACCGGATCTTCTGCAAGCAGTATGTATGGTGGTTCGATTTCAAGCATCACCAACTGAGACGCACCTTACAGCAGTAAAAAGGATATTTCGATATCTGAAAGGTACCATGGAGCTTGGCATTTGGTATCCTAAAGGCAAATCCTTTACTCTTGTTGCATACTCTGACGCCGATTGGGCTGGATGTATAGATGATCGCAAGAGTACAAGCGGTGGTGCATTCTATCTCGGTGAAAGGTTGGTAGCATGGCATAGTAAGAAACAAGATTCGGTATCCCTTTCTACAGCGGAAGTGGAATATATTGCAGCGGCAACTTGTTGTACGCAAGTGTTATGGATGCGGCAAATGCTCTCTGATCTAGGAGTTCCAACAACGGATCCTACGCCGATCCTCTGTGACAACACAAGTGCAATTCACATCTCCAAGAATCCTGTTCAACATTCTAGAACAAAGCATGTTGCAATTCGCTATCACTTTCTCAAGGAAAAGGTTGCAGATGGTGAGGTAAAGTTGGAATATGTCCCAACTACTGAGCAAGTTGCTGATATCTTCACAAAACCTCTGCCAAAAGAAGTCTTCGAGTATCTCCGGAAAAAATTAGGAGTTACTCACTCTCCTAATCCTTAGGAGTTGTGCTTGAAAGGGGGAGCAAAGTATTCCTTGAATATCCTATTCGCTCCTTCGATGGTCCCTTTGGACTTGTTGTCAAAGGGGGAGAAAGACTTAAGCTAGGAGAAAGCTATGTTAGAAGAAGTTATGCTATGATAACTTTGGGGAGATTGGTATCAAGAGTGTTAGAGATCTTGATTTTTTTTAAGACAGGGGGAGACTATGGTTCTGAAGAAGCTTCATGAAGATCAACTAGTTTAATGTGTTCTAAGTGTTGAAGTTCCAAAAGTGTTGCCAACAATTCCAAAGGGGGAGATTGTTGGAATTTGAGATGACTTGAGAAGTCTTTTGAATAATTGAAGAAATTAGTATCTCAAGCATTGTTTTTGAGTTGGAATTATTGTCAACACAATGTCACAAGCATGATGATAATAGGTTGGTGTTGATAGAGCTTAAAAGAAAAATCAGAGTTGAAACAGTTCAGGAATTCAGAATTCCTGAAGCAGAGTGTGCGGTCGACCGGGCACCCCATGCGGTCGACCGAGCAAGAGAGACCTGCAGAAAAAAGTTTCAGTTAGCTCCCAGTTATTTTCGTGACACAGTGTGTCGTCGGTCGACCGGGACCCCAGGATGTCGACCGAGCACGTCAGGTATCTGTTTCCAGACTGTGTATGATGTCGACCGAGCAAGCCAGGATGTCGACCGAGCACGGGAACCAGAGTTGCGCAGAAATTAGAAGTTGTGCACGAAAATTCAGCATTCTTATCTATTTCATTTGGGACTCTTTCTAAACGAATTGTAGCCTATTTTGAACACTCTTAAGGGTTACCATAACCTATATAAAGGCATGTTTGGTTCGTTTTTAATAAGAGAGAAGAAGAGAAGAGAAAAGAGTAAAAAAGAGAGAGAGTTTTGGAGAGAAGAGAGTGTTGTTGCTGTGTGCAGTCTTGTTACAATTTTCTACAGCAAGTGTGGACGAGGATGTGCTCTTGAAGATGGTGTTTCGTCCATAAGATAAGTGTCTCTCTGTTTATGCTTTAATTTTCAATTTGTAAGGGATTGAGAGAGAGAGATTGTAGAGGGGAAGGGCTGTAGAAAAAGGTTTCTACTTTAATTCTGTAGAACATCAAGTTGGTGCTTGGTGTCTGGGGTTTGGTGATCCTATCTGTTGGTGCAGATAAATTGTAAAGGGAGTCGGTGCTTCCTAGATAGTTGGTGCTATCTAAAACTAAAGGGAGTAGGTGCTTCCTAGATAGTTGGTGCTATCTGAAACTCAAGGGAGTAGGTGCTTCCTAGATAGTTGGTGCTATCTGAAACTAAGGGTTGGTGCTCTTTGTCGTTGGTGCGACTAAATAGATTCAGATCTGTCCCGGATTGGTGTTCGGACAGTCTTTGAACCGTGGACGTAGCCTTTCGGTGAACCACGTTAAATCTGGTGTCCTTGTGTGATTTGATTTGCTTTTGTTGTTAAATTGGACCTGTTTTTAAGGAATCACTGATTCACCCCCCCCCCTCTCAGTGATCGCGATATCTAACAGGCAGCGCTTAGCAAACTGCATTGCGTCAGCTACCATGGTATGCCAGTAATAACCTAACCTTTTTATCTGATCATAGAGCTGTGGACCAGCCTGATGAGCTCCGCAAAGACCAGCATGAACTTCTTTGAGTGTTTCTTCAGCCTCTTGTTGTGACAAGCAGCGTAGAAGTACTCCGTTGAAGGATTTCCTGTAAAGGATTTTTGAAGGAATATCCAAATGAAAGTTTGGGGTTCGCCTTTGGATGCTTACCCGTTCTTTTGGATCTTCAGGTAGGATTCCGAACATAGTGTAATCAATGACAGATCCCTCCAGTCGCCGATTGAAGGTTCAAGGATTGAAATCCGACTTCCAACCACTCGGTGGCATTCAGCAACTGCTTGGTGTGTGTTAAGAGGAGGAATGATTCTTCTTTCGCACATTGTGATTTGCATGTTTTCCCCTTCCTTGATTGCCATAGATGCAGCAATTCCAGCCAGGGCATCGGCACGTATGTTTTCACCTCTGCGAATGTGGGTGATGTGACATATGTCAAACTTTTGTAGAAGCGATTGTGCCTTATTGTAGTAAGGCAGCAGATCAGACTTCCTGACTTCAAATTTCTGAATCATCTGGTTGACGATCAGTTGAGAGTCTCCAAAGACTTCCAGCATGGTGATACTGGATTCGATAGCGAGTTCCAATCCTAGGATCAGAGCTTGATATTCAGCTGCATTGTTTGTGCATGGTTCCAGTAGCTAGAAAGTGTGTGGAATCATGTATTTGTCGGGGCTAACAAAGAGGATGCCAACTCCCGAGATCAGCTGTCTTTTTTCATTTGTCCTGGTTGCACCGTCAAAGTACATGTCCCAGGAAGCATTTTGTGAGAAAGTCTCCACATTGTAGACTGGTTCATCTGGGAGATCATCTCTGAGTGGAGAATCTTTAGGCAATGGATGCTCTGCGAGGAAGTCCGCTAGAGCTTGCCCTTTGATTGCCTTTTGTGGTACATACCTAATATCAAATTTTGACAGAAGGAAGGACCATTTTGCCAGTCGGGCATTGAGAGAACCTGATTTTGTGACAAGGACCTTCAAGAGGTTGATCCTCGAAACCAGGTAGACTGTGTTGGAAAGCAAGTTGTGACGCAGCTTTTGTATGGCGAACATCACTGCAAGGCATTCTTTCTCGACTGGAGAGTAGCGATGCTCTGCACCTACTAGCATGCGGCTGAGGTAATATAGAGCAGCTTCTTTTCTTTCATCATTTTCTTGTGCAAGCAGAGCTCCCCGAGAGTGATCAAGGTGCTCTTGTGTACAAGATGAATGGTTTCCCAATGGTAAGAGCGGCTAACATTGGAGGTTTGGTCAGGTACGATTTGATATCTTGGAATGCAGCTTCACAGTCAGCATCCCAGACAAAGTTTACACCTTTTTTCATCAACCGGGAGAATGGACGGCATTTCCCCGAAGCCCTTTGAGTTCTCTCAAGGTTCTTAGAGAGGGCATTTCTAGAATGGCTTTGACTTTTATGGGGTCAAGCTCTATTCCAGCTTTCCGAACTAAGAATCCGAGGAACTTACCTGACGAGACGCCGAAGAAGCATTTCAGAGGATTCATTCGCAATTTGTGTTTGCGAAGCCGGAGGAAGACATCTCGAAAGTCTTCGAGATGATCTTCTTTTCTTTTGCTTTTGATGGCGAGGTCATCAACGTAACATTCGACCGTCTTGTGCTGCATATCTTGGAATATCTTCATCATAGCCCTCTGATATGTGGCACCAGCATTTTTCAAACCAAATGGCATGACAGTGTAGCAATACACGCCCAATGGGGTCCGAAAGGATGTATGTTTTTCATCTTCAGGATGCATCTTTATCTGATTGTAGCCAGAGAAACCATCCATGAATGTCATTCGCTCGAATCCACAGGTATTGTCAATCATTACCTCTGGTATGGGGAGCGGAAATTCATCTTTTAGGCATGCGCCATTCAGGTCTCTATAGTCAATACAGACCCTGATCTGCCTGTTTTTCTTTGTCACGAGGACAATGTTGGCCAACCATTCATGATGTTGTTACTCATGGATGAAGCCGACGCTTGAGTTTTTGAACTTCTTGTTCAATTTTATCCATCACATCTGGACGGATCTTCTTTGACCCTGCTTGACAGGTTTGATGTCTTCTTGAAGATTGAGTTTGTGGACTGTTATTTTGGGCTCTAAACCAGGCATTTCAGCATAAGACCATGCAAAGTAATCAACGAACTCATGAAGAAAGGCGGTATACTCGGGTAACTCATCATCCTTTATATTATTGCTTACGAATACAGGACGTGGGTTATCTGGTGTTCCCAAGTCTATCTTTTGAACATGATCTTCTGTTGGAAGGTTCGAAGCTGGTTCCTCCATAATATTTTCTGAGGCTTCCAGCTCAACAAAACCTTCTGGGGTTTCAAGGGCATTTCTAAACCTAGGTTTTGTTCCTTTCCATGGGTCTTCTCGATCGGTAATTTTCTCAAGGCTTGCTATGAGATGATCCCAATCGCCTATTGAAACCGGGTCGAAGTAGGGTACTTCTCTTGGAGACGAGGATTCTTCTGGGTCAGAAGACCATACGTCTGTGCCATCGGACAACTCCTCTTCATTGTCAGAGAAATCGTACCAATTGGATGGGCTTCCTGGATCTTTGTCAGGTGACTCATCGAAGAGATATCTAGGGAGATCGATGTCTTCATGGACTTGAGATGTTGAGGCTTGGTCAGTAAATTAACTTTTAAGCCTTTGTGTCAACTATCTCAGAGGAGTGTCGGGATCGTACCCTAGCCCGTGTGAAGACTTTTATACATAGCCGTAGAGTCTCCAATCTTCCAGCTGGCTTTTGGTCAAGACGGGCCCCAATGGCGTGAGAATACCGCGTCCTTCTCCCAAACCGACTGGGTTTTGAGCGTCATAGCCCATTTTCTTCATAATAGCTTGTGCCACATAACTAAATAAGGATAGTTGAGGTATACCTTCATTTTGGAAAGGTTCAAGCATGGAGTTTGATGAAGAAGTATCCGATCCATGGAAGAAGATCGGCTTTTCCTTTGCTGAAGTTGCTGGAACAACGAAGGAAACTGACGTAGGATCTTCTATGTCAAAAGTTGTCTCCATTGGAGTAAGAGCAGGCTGAACTTGCTGAGTGTCAGCTTGGCTTGACGATGTGTCGTCTTCTGGCTTTGAATTCGAATCCGTTTCTTGCATGATAGACACGAAAGAGACAACAAATTTGCCCCCAGGCTTTTGCTTTGCCTACTTCACTTTAGTTGTGATGACCAACGACTTTGAAGGTTTTAGGGAGATGATGAAGGGAGTTTGAATGCTCTCTTCGAATTTACCGGATGGTTTGTTTTCCTCCGGTGATTGTTGAGGAGCCTTGCTTTTATATTTCTGGAGATTTTCGGCAAAGGGTGCTGTGTGCTTCTCCTCTTCTTCTTTCTCACCTTCATACATCTGTGAGTCTGCAAAGTGGACTTCTTTACCTTTGAAGGGTTTTTTTGTCCACAAAGACTCGATGTATCATGCCGTCTTCGCCAACAAACTTGATGCATTGATGTAGAGTTGAAGGGACAACACCATTCTCGTGGATCCAGGGGCGTCCGAGAAGGATATTATAGCATGAAGGGGTTTTTATTGCAAACACAGTGACCTCAGAGATAAGATCACCGATCTGCAACTTGAACCTAATTTTGCCGATAGGCCTTTGAGTACTCCCATCGTATCCAAAGATAGATACAGATGTGTGGCTCAGCTTGCTGGGTGGGATGCCCAACTCTTCGAGAGCCGAAGTGGAGATGAGGTTGAGTGTAGAACCTGGGTCGATCTGAACTCTATGCATAGGCATTTCCTTGATGTACCATGTGAAGTACAGGGGTCGGTTGTGCCTTGTTTCGCCAAGTAGGAGGTCATCCTTAGTGAAGGCGATGGTTGCATTGGCCACCTTTTGAATCGAGAGGCATTCATTGCATGATCCCTTAGTTTTATTCTTTTCTCCCTTTGAGGAAGCTTCTGAGTTTTTGACCCGGTAGTCCATTTCAATTTGGATGACTTGCGGGGCATGTTTGTCGACATCCTCATTCAGCTTTTGTAATTCTGAAATGAGATTATCACGAGTGTGCGGAGACATTCACAATAAATCTAAGATGTGCAGACGTGCAGGTATGTACTTGAAGTGTTCAATCAAGTCATACTTGAAAGCCTCCTTAGGGCCTGCATGTTCATCATTGTTGCCACTAGGGGCGCTTACAACATCTTTTCCCGAAGGATTTATATATGTAAAGGAAGATTGGTTGTAATTTTTGTGGTAGTCCCGGCCAGAGCGGGGGCCTCTACCAACTTCGAGAGCTTCTTGAGAAGGGTCTTCGTTTGGAAGATTGTCTTCAGGATCAAGAGGTTGTCGATTTTCATTTACTGAGGATGTATCAGCAGCAGAGTTGCCATCCTCAGTAATTGTGTTGCATGGAGCATTTTCCGGGAACAAGTCCTGAACAGCATCCTGCAACCTTTCTTTTTCTTTGACCAATTCATCGTCCCAAGCATCAATAGCTGGGAATTCTTCAGTCAGGAAGGGTGTGAACTTTGAAATCACAGTCTCAGGAGAATAAACCTGAGAGAGTGTCGTCTCAGTGAAAGTCACGTGAGATGAGGTGGCACCAGAAGATACATTGCTAGGAGTGATCGGAGTGTAAGTAATCTCATCAGACGATGCTTCGGAAGAGTTATAATCCCGAATTTCAGGAAGCTCTGACAGGAGACGATGTCTGATCGGAGTAAGACTCATCCTCGGATGTAAGAGGATCGTCTATCCAGTAATTTTCTCCATTTTCAGGAGTTAAGGGAGGATGTACCTGATGTCTTCAGGGACTTCCGGCTCTGGATTTCGAGGAGGCTCGTTGACGCGGTCTTGCTCTTGTTCTAGAGCGAAACGCTACAAGAACCTTGCATATTCTTCAAGATCAGGCATAGGAGCCAGATCTTCTTCTTCATCAACTTTTTTGGCTCAACATTGTTGATTTCCACTAGAGCAATGAGGGGCGCTGGTTCAACAACATTTTCTTGTACAGCCTCTTGGTCGTCTTCATCATCAGACCAGGATCCTTGTGGTTGTAGGAGGTTATACCAGATTACTGGCATAAGATGAGTCTCAGGAACCGATTCTTCATCGGAGAAATATTCTCCTGTTTCAAGGGACTCCTCCCACTCGTCGGTGTAGTTGGATTCGAATCCATCATCGGTGTCGCTGGACTCGTATCCATCGATGGAGAATCCAACTACCGAATTACAAGAGTATGATGCCCCCTGCGTGGCTTCTTTGAATTGAGGTGGCATGAAATCACTGAGAGTGAATTTTCTTACCCACTTTGAAGTCTCTGGAAGGGACGTTTTTGTTGCCTCCAGTGAAGCGGTAGAGGAAGCCTCTGCCTTTTCTCGGACTTTTTGTTTTAGCTGGGTCTTCTCTTGCCGTTTGAGCTTGAGGAGATGTTTCCTAGCCTGCCTTCGCTGTTGAACTGTAGGCTTTGTTTTCACGACCTCCCAATTTTCATCTTCCAGGAGATCAGGATGTACCCTTATGGGTTGTCCTTCTGGTGTCGGGTAAGGAACCAGTTCCTCGAATGCTTGTATTGAGTTTATCACCTTGAAGGAAGTAGTGATCTTCTTCTTCGCTGATTTTGATGTTTGTCCACATGTCACCATGTTTACGGAGGAAGACCCATAGTTTTTGTCAAAGGTGATGACTCCGTTTTTCCACATCTCGTTTATTTTCTCTCTCACAACGAAGCATTGATTGAGAGGATGCGAGATCATCTGGTGGTATGGACAGTACCGAGGATCGTTGGTTTTGCCAATATCACCCGGTCTTTTGGGTTCAGGCAAGGTGAGCTTGCTATTTACCATAAGAGCCCTGAAGATTTCATCAACATCTTCATCAAACGGGTATTTCTTCTCTACTCGTTCTATGAAGGCATCTGAGAGTTCAGGTCTCTTACCAGCAGCTTTGTTTTCAGCTTTCTTTGGTGGCGAGGAGCTGACTTGGTCTGCACATTAAGGACCTATTTTTTCTTTGGTTTAGAGGTTGCAATGGCGATTGGCTCTTTCCTTGATGATTTCTGACTGTTGAGGTCTTTAATCACCGTTTCAGCTTCCATGGAAGCTTCTAGGAGTTCTCCCAGGTTCTTTGATTTGTTGCCGATGATCATGGAGCGGATTCTAGCTCTCATGTTGTTTCGGCAGATGTCGACTAGCGACGCTTGTGGCAGTACATCAGAGCATTTGTATGCCATTGCTTTCCACTTGTGAATGAAGTCATATGTTGACTCATTCTCCCCCTGTTTTAGGCTGCACAACTGAGCCATAGTAGCGGGATGATCCTCACCTTTGAAGTGAGTCAGGAAGCGTGTCTCTAGCATGGCCCAGTTTTGGATGGAGTCCTCCGGTAGAGTGGAGTACCAGTCGAAGGCCGTACCTTTTAGGGTACTTGCAAAGAGGCGGATCTTGAGTGCATCTTGATCCGCGATAGCTCCCGTCAAGATCTTGAAGTGGATGACGTGCTGTCTGGCTAATCCTTTCCCCGTATATGTTTGGAGAGTAGGATGTTTGAATTTTGTGGGTAACGGGACCGAGTCCATCCATAAGGGATATGGTGGCTTGATCCCATGCTCCTTGAGTATATCCTCTTCTTTTGCTTTTGCGAGGATACTGTCTACGTCCTTTTTGGTATGGGCGCGTGACTCATTTTCTTCTCCATTTACCTCATCGTCTTGATGATTCGGAGGAGGTTCATTGTTTGCCTGATTTTGGAAGGCGAGGAGATGGTTTTCCATCAGAGTTTCAATCCTCTGCTGGCCTTGTTCCAACTGCCAGTTGCATGTGAGCGCATCATCTTGGGGTGAATTGCGGGGTGGTGGCTCAGAATTTGTAGCCAAGACGTTCATCCCTCGAGATTCGAACGAAGAAACTGTCCTAGTGACTGAGCTGGGGCTCATTCTTTTTTATGAAGAGCTTGAGGAAGGATCACTCTGCCGTCCTTTGCTTGAAGGTGCAGGGGATTCTTCTGAATGTCTTCTTGTCCTGGAGATGCTGCAGGTCACCGGACGTCGGACATGGATTTTTGTTACTGACTTTTGGCGTCTTCTGGTTTTTCCAACCATATGGACGGTAGCAACTTGGTTGGGTCTTTCTTTTTCGACCCATTTGGGAGAGACTTGAAGTGTAGGCTAGGT
Source organism: Litsea cubeba (assembly GCA_012931725.1). Classification (NCBI taxonomy): domain Eukaryota; kingdom Viridiplantae; phylum Streptophyta; class Magnoliopsida; order Laurales; family Lauraceae; genus Litsea; species Litsea cubeba. Next base: position 51,359,742 of record CM022946.1, on the reverse strand, counting down.
CCTTTGCTTCTCTAGTCTCTTTTGTCGATATGACGAGCGACGGCATATACGACGACCAATTTGAGCTTCGGTCAGCTCTAGCTAGGCTTTGACAACGAAGGATGTGCTCCCTCGGGCACAGCAGCCGAGCCTGTCTTCTTTGTAGCTGGGCAAGGACAGGATGCGAACCCTGTCCTTCGCCTGTTGCAGCAAAGCTTTGAATTTTTGGAGCTCGGCCCCTGTAGAGATGAAGGGTCGAACTGCAGGTTTGTAGGCCTTAGCAGGTGATTGCAGAGGCCTTGTGATGCATGACTTGATTTTGGGCTTGTAAGAACAAGCCGGCTCATGCAGGGTTGACTTGGGAGTCAGGTTGGAGATGGGTCTCTCCTCTTTCATGTAAGCAAGAGGGTAGAACAGGTTCTTCTTGAGTGGGGCCAGGTATGCTGGCTTGGTTGATATTTGAGACCTTCTTTGTTTTGGTGAAGGTCTTGGGGACCAAGTCTTGGGATAGACCTGGTCGTTTGCGGGTCGAGGCTTCGTGGGGCTGCCACGGGCTTCGAACCTTCTGGTGCTCGCCTTTGGTGTCACGGTAGTGACACGTTGAGAGATGAGTTTCTGCTTCTTGGAAGGAGCAGTTTGTTCTTCGAGAAGTGGGAATGGTCCCAGCGTCCCAAAGACAATAGTCCGGGGAGTCGAGGTCGACCCGGAGTTCAGAGAGTTGCCGAGGGAGTTGACGCTTTGGCAGCTCATGGGGCGCTTGTAGGTGCGCGTAGTTTGCTTCTGTTGAAGCATGAGTTGGTGCTTGCTCTCATCAAAAGTAATGGTAAGCGATGCTGCCATTGTTAGTTTTTTCGAAAAAATTCTGAAACAAGACCACATCCATTAGTAATCACAAGAATATAATGATCATAAATGGGAAGTTCTATGGTTTTGTCTTTTCAAATTGCTGGAGGGAGATGACCCAAGTAATATAAGAAGGCAAAAGGCTATAGAGGGTACAATTGTTCTGATCGCATGTATGGTAAGCCTAGAATGAGCGTCCCAGTGACTACTAGAGGCAATTGTGAACTTAAATTCAACTTATCGAGAAGCAGAGCTTGCTCGATGTAAGAAGAATATAAAGTTGGAGTTACAAATGTGCCGGTCTCGAATATAGTAGACCTTGAAAGGGCGTACTAGTACCGCTAGACACAAATGTTTGGAGACCGCATCCATGAGATGAGATTCTCTGTTTTGAAAGGTCAAGATTGGATTCATCAAAGAGAGCAGATGATATTCCGATCCAAATATGGTCTCAGCGATTTCCGCGAGCGCCAGTACTCAGAAGGAAATTAACCATAATTTCTCGAATCTGAATAAAAAAATGACGAGTTTTTTTTTTTTGAAAGGCCAATATCAGGTTCATCAAAGAGAGCAAAAGGCACTCCAATCTGAGCACGTGCTCAGCGATTTCTGTGAGCGCCAGTGCTCAGAAAGGAGGAGACCAGAATTTCTCTAATCTAAACCCAAAATGACGGAAGTTTTTTTTTTTTGAAAAGAGTTTTTTTTTAAGATTTTTTTATAAAAAAAATATTTATTTATTTATTTTTATTTTTATTTTTTAAGGAGTTTTTGTTTGAAAAAATTTTATTTTTTATTTTTTATTTTTAAAATTTTTATTTTAAAAATTATTATTTTGAAATTTTTTTATTTAAAAGACGAGAGAGTACACATAGGCCTCCTAACCCGGTCTTATGAAATCTCGATTGATAGAATTGCCCCCAGGTAAGGGTAGGATTACTTAATGAACCCGCTTGGAGGACCCTTGCCTAGAACAGTCAAGCTGTCTCCACACTCTGGACAAGGCTTTTCTTGAATCAACCTTGATCAAAGAACGCAGTTGGTTTAACCTTAGTGGTCTATGTCTTTTTTTGTTTTTTTTTTATTTGTTTTTTTTTTACTTTTTTTTAGATCTTTAATGAACTCATCGAAGAGAAACGATGGCCCAAATCCTAATTCGAACAGGCTCAACAATTTCTGCGAGCACACGAACGAAAGGAAAGGATCAAAGTTTCTCAATTTTGAATCCAAAATGAGAAATCTGATTTTTTTTTGTTTTCTAATGAACTCATCGAAGAAAAACAAAGGCCATTTCCACAATTCGAACCGGCTCAACGATTTCCGCAAGCACAGAGACGAAACGAAAAGGATCAAAGTTTCTCAATTTTGAATCCAAACTAAGAAATCTGATTTTTCTAATTTCTAATGAACTCATCGAAGAAAAACAATGGCCATTTCCACAATTCGAACCGGCTTAACGATTTCCGCGAGCACAGAGACGAAACAAAAAGGATCAAAGTTTCTCAATTTTGAATCCAAACTAAGAAATCTGATTTTTTTGAATTTTTTTTTGAAAAGAGAAAGATTGGAAATAAATTCAAATAATTAGAAATTTCCAAAAAATCCCATCTCATTTTTTTAGATGCGGAATCCAACATAGGCCACCAATTAGAAAGTAGCCAAGGAATCGAGAAAAGAAATATAAGCATAGAGCAAAAGATATGTTATGCAAATATTTCATTTCTAGTATCGTGTTCTCAAATGAACGAGTCCCACTGGGTGTGCCAGCTTGATGGAACAGCACTTCTGCCCGGTTCTACCGGGGTTGGCGGACGTGGGAGTCCGTTGGGGTACGACCCTTTCGTAACCGCGGGGCAGAGGCGTGCAGCAACATTTTTTTGTGTGGGTGTGCCAAATTTTCTATTTTACTTGGAGTTACAAGTGGTGATCCGGAGATCGACCTTCGCAAGTAAAAAGGAAATCAACTTCTTTCAAGTTTTCCATTGCACATATATTTAAGAAAAGAGACATTTTCTTGATTTGCTGTGAAAGGCGATTATAGCCGATTTTGGCATTTATAGCCGATTTTTGGCGTTTATAGTCGATTTTGGCATTTATAGCCGATTTACAATTCTTATCAATAATGAAAGACAAGAGTTGTTATTTTCTTCTCTTTTGGAAGAATACAAACTACAATGAAAAGCAAGAAAAGGAGGATCTAACTTCTCAGGAGATTGTGGGGGACTCGTTCTGATTGACGGTCGCAAGCCATATGTAGACTTCGCCATCATCCATGCAGATGAGAACAGAGGATGCTCTTGATTCGCTTGGCTTGGCTATAACCTCAGGGTTTTAGAGGACAAAGACCAAAATGAGGTCCTATGTCCAATAAAAAACTAAGTAGACGGGCTGAAAAGCCACATCTAAGCCATTGGAGGCAGAAGGAGAAGGCAAGGACCTTTGGTGGGGGGGGGGGTACCGCCCAAGGGACTTTTGTCACATTGTAGCGGTGGTTGGTGTAGAACTTTCGCAGAGTTTTCTCTCTTTCTTTCTCCTAGATTTCTGATGCCTTTTTCTGTCTGAATTTCCGGATTTTCTGCAGTCTGTCGTGCTATCTTTTCTTCTTGGGGTGCTCTCCTATTTATAGGCTTTTTGGTAGCCATGTAGGAGGGTTTATGGGCTTTTATTGTCATTTAAGCCGCATAATGGGAGGAGTTATAGGATTTAATTCCTTTATTTTGTAACTCCTTTTTCTTGGCTTCTAATTGGCCAGAGGACATTGAGGGCATTTAATTGCCTTTAATCGCCATGATGGGAGGAGTTTCATGGGTTAAATGCCATGAATCAATTGACTTGTAACTCCCGGATGCTTGCTTCTGATTGGGCCGTCCAAAGAAATGGATTAATGACTGCAATAAAGCTAGTCAATTAATCGCATTAAGTGGTCACCGAGCAGTTGAAGAGTCACGGGTCGTGCCGCGTCGGGATTCTTTTGGTGATGATCACCGATGGATCTTCATGTAGATCGACATCGAATGACCATGTAACTGTTGGGATTGGTGTATGCCCTAAAGCCCACTAGCTGCACTCTCATCTTTTGTTACTGGATATTTACTGGTTATTTAAAGGAATGACTCTTTTCTCTTTAAACATGTATATATGTATGGTTGTGTAAGGCTCATTGTTTCTAGTAAATAAATTAGGTGTGTAGTGCCTACACACAGATAGGTCTGATTCATGGACACTGGAAACAACATATTTGTTCATAACTGAGAGATGGAGCTGGGCACTTCATCTTGGTATAAGTTATAGTGAGAGACTCTCCTGTATTCAGGGTGACTTACCTAAGTCATGGGAGGGCTTTTCCGGATTTATCTCATTAGTGCATATGCAATGCATTGAACAGGACCATTGTAGGTGTGATCTCTAAAATAGTACTATCACTGAGAGAGATCAAGCCACCTCATGCTACTGAGTGACTAGTGCTCTTAATCTTGAGCATTTGTGGATGAACTGACGAAGTCAAGTTCTTACGCTTTAATTCACTATGGGTGAGATTCTTTTCATATGGTCAACAGCTCTGTGTTTTGGGTACTCGAACTTGATCAGTTGGGACGTGCAGATGCAATAAAGAATCTATGCCATCTAATGACGGAATGATCGTCCCCTTAGAATTATCCGATTAATCATCAAAATCTAAGATCTTAGTATATGGATGTTCTATATGGATATTGAACTTGTGGGTCGCTCCCTGGACCAAGAGAATGATATCCGGATGATGATTAAGTTAAGGATATGAAGTTCTAAGGTTTAGATGCAATCGAGAAGGTTGATAGTACATTGGATAACCCGACTTGATTATGGATGTTACATAGAGGGGCATTCAGGTCATTACACTTAGTAGGTCGAAGACAACTGTCACTTTCTGACTAGCTTAATATCATATTAAATATTTGTCCCTGGAGTTCAACCATAACTCTTTAGTGGAATGAGTTAAGGTTAAAATGGTCTTAATGTTGCTATGGGTTTAGCATGGACATTTTGGTCATTTTGGGAGCCAAGGGCAAATATGTCTTTTGGTCCCTTCTCTAGTCACTTTCCAAGATTGGCATGGTTTCCTATGTTGTTTAGATGACATATGGTTGAATTATTTTAGTGGAAAAATAATTTTGAGTTTAAATTCAAAAAGGCCTTTGATGGCATACATGAATTTAATTCTAGATAAATTATTTGTGGGCCATGGTGTGCATTATCATGTGGGACATCCATAATGGGAATTCTATAAGGTGAGGTTTTCAATTTTGAGTAGGTCTCTCTACTTGGAAGGTTGGACTTCTCTTTGGATTAGTATTCCTATAGAAAAGTTTCCTTTTTGAATTAAAAACTTAAATTAGTAAGTGTTGTGCAACTAGGATTACTAATTGCCAAAGTTTGTGGGATGTTCCTTAGTTTCCTTTTCTAATTGGAGTGTTTCTAAAAGGAAATAAATCTTTAGATTATACTTTCCTTTTAGGACATCTATGAGAATTAGAAGAGATAACTTTTTAGGAAAGCAATTCCAAAGTTTCTATAAAAAGGACCATGCTTCCCCCTTGGACGTCAAACATAGAAAGAGTCCCTTATCCCACACGTCCAGCCCCTTTTCTTCTTCATTGAAGAGAGTTTATGGTCTGAGATTTTTTCCATAGAAAAAAGTTCTCAAAACCCGTCTAGAAATCTAGATTAAGATCCCACCATCTTAGCCAATCAGATTTGGAAGTGAAATAGAGAAGAAGATCAAAGACAATTCTACTGCAGAAAATTCCACCAAGTTGTTTGCTAATTGCAAGTCAGAGTTCAGCCCTTTGGATCATTTATTTCAGAGATTTGAAGTCTACAAATCATCAAGGTAATAGTCTTCTTGAATCTCCTATAATTATACACTTGTTGGTGATGAATTCATGGAGTTTTTTTGCGATCTATATGGCTGATTTATGCTGCCCAGATCAGATTTTTTAAAATCTTTCATGTTACAAATCAGCCATGGATGTCTTCCCCTAGTGATGTCCAAATCTGAATCGCAGTTTCTTTCAGTAACTTCAGGTATTGGTTGCCAACAGCGGGTTGGTCCCATCTGTCCTGTCGATTTCTCGATCGGTCGGGTAGAAAGCACACTTTTTTGGTTGTCCGATTGGCGATCAATGTTGATTTTGATACTTTTGATGATTGACCCGTGATTTTTACGGATGTCAGAGGATTTAATGTCTCAAAAGTATGAATTTTGGAAAATCCCAAGGGTCGGACGCTTTGAATCGCGAAAAACGACGAAAAACGGAGCTTCCGGGGCCCTCCCGGGGATCCCGGGCTCCAGGGTCGCAGGGGCCTGCGACCCTGGACGGGTTTTCACCCCCTTTTGTCCCGTTTTGCATTCGTTTTTTATGTCTTTCGATTCTTTTTTCTTCTGTATTTTTCTTGACATTTTTTTATCATTTATTGCCCTGATTTCCCTGTAGAAAATCTGATGAGAATCCTTGCATTTTGGTTTGCAAAGTTTCTCATTTTCCGAGAAAGCCGAAGACTTTGTCGCGCAGAGCTGCCGATTTTCCGTCAGAAGCTGAAACTGGATCAAACGATGTCGGAATGACCTGAAATTTGGGATGAAGCCTCCTGAGCAATAAATAAGACCAACCATATGCTTTTATTTGAGTTTTGAAGCCGTTTTGGGTCCTATCACCAGTAGACTTGTTTTTGTTGCGATGAAGACGTCGCGGCTTAATGTGCGATCAACCGATGTCCGATTGACTTGAAATTTGATAGGGAACCTATTGGAGTCATTTTAAGATGATCCATAGGCTCTGTCTTGGAAACTATAGTCCCGGGGAGCTTCGCCGCCGAAAGGCCTAATTTGGCTTCTGAGCGTCAAAGTCTGGTCAAATGTTGTCGAAATGACCTGAAATTTGACGTGTAGCCCTTTGTAAGCATTTTGAAGCCGTCCATGTGCTCCATCTGATGAGTGATGGCCTCGGAGGTTCTCGCCGCCGAGAGTCTTTATTTAGCTGTTTGAGGGTTGATGTAGGGTCAAACGTTGTTGGTTTGACTCGAAACTTGACGTGGAGCCTTTTGGATGTATTTTGAGACCATCCATCGGCTCTGATCGAAGATTTGGTGTCTCCGATGCTTTCGCCGTCGGGAGCTCCTTTTTTAGTTGCCGGAGAAGCGAAGTTAGGCCAAATGATTTTGAAACGGCCCGAAACTTCTTGTGTACTCCTCTTTTGGCTGTCTTGAAGGATCTTGCAGTTTTTATTTGATTCTGATAAGATTTGATTTTTTAGAAGTAGCATTGCCTATTTATGGCAGGTTGCGACTTCATGCAGTTTTCTGGATCTTGAAGAAGCAAAGTGACATTTTTGGTGTCAACATATAGTATGTATTTTGTATACTTGATGCATTCGGAAGGTGGGAATATCCAATCCCTAAGTTCGGATAAAAATACGAGTCATCGTGCTCCACATGTATTCACAATTATTCGCGTTTAAGTATGAATTAAAATTACTATCGAGCATGTCGGGGTACGGGGTACGCCAATGATCTAAGTTTCAAGTTCCCTTCTTAGGAAAGGAGTCCACATTTATGGGAATTACATAACTCAAGTTCCACCTACACTCCATTTCTAGGTTCTAATTTGGTTTTTCAAGTTTTCAGAATTTGTGGGGAGAAAATCGGGTGAAAAAAGCCCACGAAAGCCCCTAAAAATAGCCCAAAAAGTGGTTTTACGGGCCCACAGTGGGCAGAGTGGTTGCTACCTGCAGAGTGGCTGCTTGGCTGTTGTGTAGAGTGGCTGCTGGCTGCTGTGCAGAGTGGCCGATGGTAGATGGATAGAGTGGTTGCTAGCTGTAGAGTGGCCGCTGGAAATTGCTGCTGGCAGTGGGCAAACTGGCTATTGGCTGGGTCTTGAAGGGGAGTTTCAGGTGGGGTCCAAATGCCTTATTTAAGAGGATTAAAAGGGATAAATCCACTAATGTTTTGGACCAAAAATAAGGTTCAATCCCATCATTTATCTCAATTTCTAACTCTAATCCAACCACAGATTAGGATTAACAAAAACCAATTGAAACCCTTGGAAAGAAAACTAATTTAACAATAACCATTTACAAACCACAGTGATTGATACCATTCATTTTTTAAACATGATTAACATATCATAATTAACTAGAAACAAGTGTAACCACACATATTATGCAACTTAATTCAAATGCTTGCTGAAAGTGCAACTAGGTTCAATGAATAAGTCCTAGAGGGGGGGTGAATAGGACAAAAGGAATTCTAATGCCAATTTTAAACTTATTAGCCCAATTTTAATCTCAACTTGGAATAATAATCACACATAATAAAATAACTTGTTTGAATTATAAGTTCAATGTGTGTGTGCTTAAATAATCAGAGACACTCTAATTTGAAACAAGATAGTAAGCACAAGAGATAAAATGGCACAAGAGATTTATAGTGGTTCAATCACACAGACCTACATCCACTCTCAAGGGTCACACAGTCCCTTGGTTCCACTATAAAGAATCAAACTACACAAGTACTGATTCTAACTCAATTTTGTTACTGAGGTTCGATCACACAGATCTAATCCCCACACACAATTTTTTAGAGTGGTTGACGCACACAGATTCAATCCACTGTCACAAAGATATAAATTTAAATAGAGGGCGAACACTTGCCTTTGATGAAGATCGAAAGTGTTCGAGGAAGCTTTTGACCGTGATTGAAGCTTTTTACCTCTTGCAGCTAGCTTGGTGTTGATGACATTGAGATGCACAACCAAGTTGTAGAGGTTTGATTTCTAGGGTAGAAATGAGAGATAACCTTATGGATTAGGATACCCTAGATTTGGCTTCTCAAAGCACACTCCTTAGAGCTAAGTAAGCCCTTGAATTTTTCAAGATAGAATCTAAGTGCGTTTGGAAGAAGCTAGAGCTTGGGAAAGGTTTACAAGAATTTAGAACAAAGGCTCTTCAAAAATTGGACTCCTTAATGTTGAAAATGGGCTTCAGGTATTTATAGAAAAGTTCCAACGGTCATAAAACGGCTAGTGAACAGTGAACAGTGAATAGTGTTACTGTTTAAACGGCAAGTGAATAGTGAACAGTGAATAGTGTTACTGTTCAAACGGCTAGTGAATAGTGAATAGTGAATAGTGAATAGTGAAGTTATTGTTCAAACGGCTAGTGAATAGTGAATATTGAAGTTACTATTCAAATGGCTAGTGAATAGTGAATAGTGAATAATGAATAGTGAAGTTACTGTTCAAATGGCTAGCCGCGAGGTAACCAACAAACCATTTTAAGAGAGTTTTTGCTCTTTGGAAAAGTAACCGCGAGGTGACCGAAAACCATGGCGGTTAGCCGACTTCTGAGGCCTGTTTTGAGTCTTGAAAAAGCTGAAAAATAATCTCTAAAATCCTATTAAATAAGCCATTAAACTAAGGGTTTTTTAGGGCCAAGTCTTGGTTGGTTTGGAGTCCCATTTACCTGAATAGGTTGGCACACATATGGACGTCTTCTTTTATGAATCCGGGCCTTCCAAGACTTGATCTTCTGCCTTCAAACTTGATCTTCCTTGAGAAATTCTGAGAGGCAAGGTCTTGGATTCTTCGACACGGAATTCACAATACAAAAACAAGTTCTCATAGGAATGTGGCACTAACAATCTCCCCCTTTGTCAATTTCGTGGCAAAACACCTATTCTTGACTGAAATACAACAAATGGACTCAAATACAACCAAGATTACAAGAGTACATGATCTTTACAAAAGATACAACAATTACAACTCAAAGACTCATGATTCTAAATACTCCCCCTGAGAATGTGCTTTGTCTCTTAAAGATATACCTGTATTGACATATACATTCTATGGTGCGATTGCTACTCCCCCTTAATTGTTAGTCACAAAATATCATAGATAGAGTGTGTTTTCACCCTTTGTTCTATACACTCCCCCTTTGTTTAATCTCTCCATTTTCAGGATTCAATCCATTTATTCTCCCACTTTTTTGTCACAAATTGACAAAGAGATGTCCCGATGAAGCATATGGAGTACTATAGAGAGATAAGGAGAAGTGAGAGATATCAATAGTTAGCATATTATGATATCAAGGGTTAGCATAGAGGGGTTAGCAAGCATGATATCAAAAGATTTGACTATAAAGAGATGTAATCATGCTAAGATGGAATTGAACTATATAAATCAACTAAGAAAGTCCATATCAATTCCATGAATCCATTTAAGGGTTCTCTAAGTCCTTCAAATGATACAAACCGATTGAAGAGTAAGGACTCAATAAAGTGATGATCAAGAATAAAAACATCCATATCTTAGAAAAATACCAGAACTAAAAACTCATGGATGTGGCAAAATGAGAAATCCATAAAGAGTACCTATAAACGTTAATGCATTCTCAATTAAAAATTATTTTGTTTTTTTTTAAATTAAAAATAAATATTCATCATATTCATATATGTGTCTCCATGATCCTCAAATATGAATTCTCATTTGATCATCTTAAAGATGTCTACTCCCCCTTAACATCATTCTCTTCTTTTTGTCAGAAATTGACACAGAGATGTATAAACTGAGAGAAACTTTGGAAGCTAATCATAGAAATTAGAGAACAGAAGGTAGATAATTCATGCAAGCATAGATAATAGATGGGCCTCGATTAGACAGGGCCGAGGGCATTCAAGTTCATCCCCCACAATGGTCCTAAGTGAGTGCAACCCAAATTCATGCACATCACGAAAGCCCAAGCCCGCAAAGAGATGTACTCTAGAACCACCCATGTCCGACAAACTCTACAAAGGCTAGAGGCCTAGATTTATCAACTGTATACAGAAGATTATTGACAAATTCGCTGGATGTTGTTGACAAACGAGAAAAATAGGGACATCCCGCATTTAATTTCAAAGGCGTACCTGAGTAGCTTTTGAAAATCTGCATCCAGCGCATTTTCAATCCTAAAAAGCAAGATTTGAAGAATTGAGGCTTTGTCTTGATCGAAATCCATCTCTATAAGAGCAGCCATAGCTCTATCTAATTTGTATCAACACTTCTTCTTGTCATCTGCAATCTTATTCCTCAAGGTTTCAATGGCTCACCAATTTCCTTCTAGTACTTCTTCTGATCAGGAGACGAGGTATTCTTTACCTCAATCCCAAACTTTTTCTGCATCTGTTTTAGGTTCCATGATACCAAGGCGACAAGAGAGAGCTTTGGCTAATAAAACGGATGAAGATGCTATTTATGAGCTTGTGAGTCTTGGAACTCATTATTCATCATCCATTGTCTCATTTTTCGATCGGTTGCGGTTCAGGACTCGCACGATAAAAAAGTTTATTGAGGAGATCGATGTACTACAACGGCTTCTACTCGAGTCTAATAGAAAAGTAGTAGAGTTGAAGCAAGAGAATAAGGATTTAAGATCCTTGCTTACCTCTTCAATTCGATTGCCTAATCCTTTAGACAAGGATTGTATGATGATCTATGAAAGGCAAAAGCATTTGAATGATGAGGCTAGAAGTCTCAAGTTTTTGTAAGCCATTGAGAAAAATATTCAATAAATATTCATGGCATGCATCATATTGATTTCTCTTCTAATTAAGCATAGTCTATTTTCTGGCAGGGGTTTTAAAAAAAAAATCTGCCAACTGATCGTGTGTGCTTATGAATTCTAATACAATATTACCCCTCTGCACATGATCTCTAAGAAAATGATATGTACCAAAAAAAATTTATTATTATTTTTTTAATTAAACACAAAAAAAAATTAAATGAAACTAACAAATAAACAATAAGAAATTATTTAACAACACAGATACCAAGGGATTTTCTCATGTTTTCAAATTTTGAAACATCCAATGGTTTTGTCAGAATATCTGCAAGTTGTTTCTCAGTAGAAATATGGTCCAAAACTATGACTCCCTCTTCAACCAATTCTCTAATGAAATGATGTCTAATATCAATATGCTTAGTTCTAGAGTGTTGGACAGGATTTTTGAAAATATTGGTAGCACTGGTGTTATCACAATACAAATTCATGCTACCTTGTTCAATACCATAGTCTTTCAGCATTTGTTTCATCCATAACATTTGAGTACAACCACTTCCAGCTGCTATATATTCTGCTTCAGCTGTGGATAGGGAAATGGATGACTGTTTCTTGCTGTGCCAAGTAACTAGACAATTTCCTAGGTAGAAGCAACCACCACTAGTCGATTTTCTATCATCCACATTTCCAGCCCAATCGGCATCTGAGTATCCAGCAATATAAGTAGATGAATTATATGGATACCATAAGCCAATCCTGAAGTCCCTGAAACATATCTAATGATTCTCTCAACAGCTTTCAAATGAGCTTCTTTGGGATCAGATTGATATCTGGCACAAGCTCCACTCATATCCTTAGATAATTTGAGAGTTGTGCTCATGGGTGTGTTCATGTGCTTGGCTGAATCTAATCCAAACCTTTTGACCAATTCTTTAACATAGTTGGTCTGGGAAATAAACATTCGATCAGTCAGTTGTTTTATTTGTAATCCTAAAATGAAATTAAGTTCGCCAACCATGCTCATCTCAAATTCAGATTTCATGAGATTAGCAAATCTTTCTGTTAAATCATTACAAGTAGAACCAAACACAAAATTTCATCAAGCATCATATATGAATATTATTCACTTTTATTGATAGAACTAATGAGCTTAGTGATGAACATGAGAAATTGCATTTTGAAAATATATGACTTGGTAGAACATGCAATTTACAAAGTGTCAAATCATATGAATTTATCATCTAAGAAATTCATCAAACAATAGATATAACTAATGAAATATAAGGAATGGATTTCAAAGAGGTTCATATGATCAAGAACACAACTATGAAGTTGAAACAAGTATAAAGATGGCATCATTAAGAAAATATACATTAATCAACATCATAACCATCCATTTCAAATTATAACTAGAAAGCACAAAAGATGGATTTGAGAGTTCTAGTATGGTATCTACGAATATAACTAAGAGCACAACCATACAAGAAACTAATAGACATTTGCATAGAGAGGATCAATTAAAATCAAGATCTAATATGTAAAATCTCCAATCTAGCAAATGTACTATGAGAATCATGAAACATTATCACTTATGCAATGAAAAGATGCACAAGACTATGTATAGAAAGTAAATCTATTTCATGATCCAAAAGACATAGAAAACAATTTGCTCATAAAAGAAGATAACTAGAAGAGCAAAGAAGCAAATTTTTTGTAACAACATTCATTTCCATTTCTAAGATGATAAAACCAAATGCATAAGGAAATTAGAAATGGAACATGCTTTGAAGAATATAACTAATGGTGTTTTAAAGCATTTCCATTCATACAATATTCAAATCATTTCAATAAACAAAATCCAACAATGAGCATAAAGAGGATGATTTTGAAGATAACACATAATCAATTTTCAATTTGTATTTTAAAGAATATAACTACAAGTGCTCATACAAATTGACTTGAACAAGTATGACTTGATATCAATTGGAAAATACATTCAAATAAAAAGTATAACTATAAGACTCAAACCAATTGAATCTCAAGTATATCAAAGAATTTGATTTTCATATAAAGAATCTAACTTAGTAAGTATATAATGAAAATCAATTTTGATCCTCATGTCTGGTCAATGAGGCTCAATCATTTTTCAACTTGCATTTTTTTTTTAAATGATATAACTTATTTGAAACACATATAAGTTGATTTTTCAAAACACTAATTTTCCATATGAAAGTATAACTTAGAAATCCATGGAAAATTCAAATTGTTTCAAATCATTTGTTTTTCAAAATAATCTAACTATGACATCCATACAAATGATATTACAATAACAATCGATTATAAATAATCTAGCTATAAAAGCTTTTGAAATCATAATCAATTGATCATATATAGAAATGCAATACAAATGATATAACTATATAAGAGCAAAAAGCAAATCTATCCTGAGGAAATTATAATCTAATTATTTTGAAAACCATAATATGTTACTAGAGAAGTACATGAAGACAAAATCAATTAATCATAAGGAAACAATGCATTTTAAGAAATGTCGCTATGAAAGAACAAAATGCAATTGTATCATGACCAACAAAAGGATTTAACTATAAAGGATAGGTTGGTCAATGAGGTTCAAGGTCTTAGGGTTTGTCTAAGAATCTAACTTTAGTAATCCACCTAAGGTCTTGAGAGGGTTGGTCTTTGAGGTCTAGTTTAGAAGTCCCACCAACTCTAGGAGATTTGACTTGATAAATTTTGGACCTATCACCATGAGATTTGAATAATTTAAACTTAGGTTGGTGATTAGTCTCTTGAAATTGGTGAGTTTGTTTCTTAGGGGATTGATTCAATTTTCTTTTCTTCTTATTTTCTCCCTTTATTTGACTTTTGAATTTTAAATTTAACTTTGTAACTTTCTTCAAAAGTTCTTTCATTTGTTGATTTAAGGGAGGTAGGTTGAGAAGCTTTTTGTTGATAGATTCTTTTATCTTTGGTTTAACTTGTTTAACCTTTTTAAAATCTATCTAGGAGACTCCTTTTTAATAGGTTTGACTTGTTTAGTCTTCTTGGAGTCTTCCTTGATTTTTAGTGTCTTATCCATCATAGAGTTTGATTTTTCTTTCTTGGGTTCATAGATAGGTTTAGACACATGGCTTCTTCTTAGTATGCACTCAAACCTAAAATGTCCTTCAATGCCACAATAATTACATTTACTCATGGGCAAGGAAGAGTGAGTGCTAGAGAATGAGGACTCACCTTTCACAAATGTGTTGGTGAATTTAGGGTCATGTGAAATATGCCTATCAAATCCAAGACCCGTCCTATCTCTTTGAGATTTACCCAATTTAAATAAATTTTCAAATTTCTCTTCCCTTTGGGTAAATTGGCACTCATATTTTTGTTTGTAACTTTCAAGTTGAGTGACTTGGTTTTTAAGGGTTAAATTTTCCTTTTTAACTTTTGTTAATTCATTTTTAATTCCATTAATGTTGTTTACTTTTTCATGGGCAAGTTTTAATTCAAATTTAATTTCATTAATAACATTAGATCCAAGTTCTAGAGTTTTTATCTTGTTTTGAGCATTAGATAAATTTTCCTTAGTGATAGTCAACTTGGATTCTAAATTGTTAATGTTTTCATCTTGCCTTTGTAATTGATCTCTTAGTTTTAAGTTTTCCTTATTAAGATTATCATAACCTATCTTTGATTCATTTAATTCATCATTAACATTATGTAGGTTATGCAAAGATATCATAAACTTAGAGTCTAAACAATGTATTACTTATTCTTTATCTCTAAGTTCATCTTTTGAAGAAACTAATTCTTTGTTTAGTCTTTTAGATTCTTCTTCTAATTTTTCATTCTTCTTTGCAAGTTTTGGGGATAATGTATACAATTCCTCATAAGCTTGTTGAAGGTCCTCTTCATTTTCATAATTTTCTTATTCTTTTAATTCAAATTGAGATTCATTAAATTCAAAGTTTGAATCTCCAATTATGAAAAGGAGGGGTCTAGAAGAATCTATACAAGAATCTACACAATCTAGCATAGTGGAATCCATTCTAATGATTTTCATAAAAACACAACACTGGGGTTTTAACTCTAGGTTTTTACACCTAATCAAGAGCTCCAAACACTTGATCCTAAAATAGGGCACGAGGCTCTGATACCAATTGAAAGTCCTACTCCATTAGGATTTCAAATTGGGGGACCTAGACTTGCTAAGGATCAACTCCGGGTTGTTAAGCCCTATAATGGAGTAACCCGCTCTGATACCAATTAAAAGTGCAACTAGGTTCAATGAATAAGTCCTAGAGGGGGGTTGAATAGGACCAAAGGAATTCTAATGCCAATTTTAAACTTATTAGCCCAATTTTAATCTCAACTTGGAATAATAATCACACATAACAAAATAACTTGTTTGAATTATAAGTTCAATGGGTGCGTGCTTAAATAATCAGAGACACTCTAATTTGAAACAAGATAGTAATCACAAGAGATAAAATGGCACAAGAGATTTATAGTGGTTCAGTCACACAGACCTACATCCACTCTCAAGGGTCACACAGTCCCTTGGTTCCACTATAAAGAATCAAACTACACAAGTACTGATTCTAACTCAATTTTGTTACTGAGGTTCGATCACACAGATCTAATCCCCACACATGATTTTTTAGAGTGGTTGACGCACAAAGATTCAATCCACTGTCACAAAGATATAAATTTAAATGGAGGGCGAACACTTGCCTTTGATGAAGATCGAAAGTGTTCGAGGAAGCTTTTTACCGTGATTGAAGCTTTTTACCTCTTGCAGCTAGCTTGGTGTTGATGATGAAACTCCATTGAGATGCACAACCAAGTTGTAGAGGTTTGATTTCTAGGGTAGAAATGAGAGATAACCTTATGGATTAGGATACCCTAGATTTGGCTTCTCAAAGCACACTCCTTAGAGCTAAGTAAGCCCTTGGATTTTTCAAGATAGAATCTAAGTGCGTTTGGAAGAAGCTAGAGCTTGGGAAAGGTTTACAAGAATTTAGAACAAAGGCTCTTCAAAAATTGGACTCCTTAATGTTGAAAATGGGCTTCAGGTATTTATAGAAAAGTTCCAACAGTCATAAAACGGCTAGTGAACAGTGAATAGTGTTACTGTTCAAACGGCAAGTGAATAGTGAACAATGAATAGTGTTACTATTCAAACGGCTAGTGAATAGTGAAGTTACTGTTCAAACGGCTAGTGAATAGCGAATAGTGAACAGTGAATAATGAATAGTGAAGTTACTGTTCAAACGGCTAGCCGCGAGGTAACCAAAAAACCATTTTAAGAGAGTTTTTGCTCTCTGGAAAAGTAACCGCGAGGTGACCGAAAACCATGGTGGTTAGCCGACCTCTGAGGCCTGTTTTGAGTCTTGAAAAAGCTGAAAAATAATCTCTAAAACCCTATTAAATAAGCCATTAAACTAAGGGTTTTTTAGGGCCAAGTCTTGGTTGGTTTGGAGTCCCATTTACCTGAATAGGTTGGCACACATATGGACGTCTTCTTTTATGAATCCGGGCCTTCCAAGGCTTGATCTTCTGCCTTCAAACTTGATCTTCCTTGAGAAATTCTGAGAGGCAAGGTCTTGGATTCTTCGACACGGAATTGACAATACAAAAACAAGTGCTCATAGGAATGTGGCACTAACACTTGCCTTTAATCAAGGATCAAACCCAACTTCAAAGTCAAGCCAAGATCCAACCAAGAGCTTTATCTCTTCCAAACAACCCACAAATCACCCTAAATAAAAAGACCCATTCACTGTCAAAACCCAAACACCCTAAAACCTACAAAACAAGTGATGAAAGTGGATTCCAAATCAAAAGACATTCAAGAGGAGGAGATGGCCTACCTCTAAGATGATCAAGGAACGGGAGAGCATTGGATGAAGGGGTTGCCATTGGGAAACTCGCACCAAAACAACCTATGTCACGTAGTTGACGGCGTAGAACTTATTGGTGGCTTCGGATCTTACAAGGAAAGCCTCCAAGGAGATGTTCTTCACCATGCCATGGAGAAGATGAGAAGGAGAACACGAAGAGAAAAAGTGAGGAGAGTTTTCCTTGTTGCTGGCCGATGGAGATGGGGAAGTTATGGTGTTTGGTGGTGGTAGGTGAAGGCAATTAATGAAGTGGGTGGAGGTTGGTGGGATATTTTGAAAAGGGTTACTTTGTGAGTTCACCACACTTTAGCCAAGCTTTTAATGGACAAACGGAGGTCTTTAGAACCTCGAACAAATTTGGTCATAGAAGAAGAATTGTGGCTCATGCGAAGAGCTTTCCAACAATCCCCCAAATCAGAATTTTCAGAGATTAGTGGCAGAAGTTGTGATTTCCCAAACTGCAGGTAAACACCTCAAAAAGTGTGTCAGGGGTCAAATTGGAATTTCTGGACCTCAGATAAGTTTGGACTTAACATGAGAGGTGTTGGGTAGGTCAATATCTAATTATTGCACTCAAAGGTCACGCATTTCAGGGTTCCAAGGAAAAAGTCGACTGTTCGGTCGAAGTCTATCAATTTATGACGGAATTGGTCAATTGAAGGGTTTCAGAGCCTCAAATTGATTTGAGTTGAATACAAAAGCTGTCTAGAATGATAACCTCGATCTAATGAGCTCAGAATAACAGTTTGTCAGAATTTATGAATAACCCCCCAGTCTCACTCAAAATTACAGACGGGATCCAAAAAGGGTCAAACCAGACTCAGAGGCTCTCAAGACTATTTTCACACACAAAACACCGAGATTCGACTAACCACAAAATTATTTAGTGATAATCCTAGGGTTAAGAGGTCAGATTCTTACAACAATTGCAGTGAACAGACTAAATAATGCTAACAAAAGAAAACTAACTCTTCAGATTAACAATTTACCATCACTGAAGTCTAACTCGATTTGGGCAGCATCCCAGTAAAAACGGAAGGTCTCAAATGGGTGAGAGAAGTAGATTTAGATCTGGATAACTTGGAAGGCAGTTGTGGAAGGAATGCGTGCTAGCTGCCCAAAGAAACCCAGAAATGATTTGATATGTCCTCGGAAGAAGCAAGGTAGTACACACTTTTTAAGTCACATGGTGACAGTAAGAACCCGATTTCTAATTACCAAGGTTAATGCTAATTAATTATTTTTAGTTACTAACGGCGCGTGATGAGATGTTAATCGAGTATTTCTTAGGGCTAGAATTAAGTTTGGGATTGATTTCAGAGAGTTTTGAGAAGTTGTTCGGAGAGTTCGGCTTTTACCAGGACTAGGTTAAAATTTTGAGAATTTCAAGGGTATTTTTGGAATTTCATAAAATTTTTATTTTGATCCCAAACTCATCTGAGGTTCAGAAAGTCTAGTTTGACTCCCGGTACACTTTTTGAGGTGCTACTATAGTTCTGAAAATCGCAACTTCTACTAGAAATCTCTGAAAATTCTGACATTGGACTTGTTGGAAAGCTCTTCTAGTGACCTACAATTGTTCTTCTTTGATCAAGACCAGCTGAGGTCCGGACAATCGTCGTTTTTGCGTGGCAAGTTTCCTAAAAGTGTGCCAAACTCACACACTAGCTCTCTCACAAATATCTCACCTACCCCACCTACCACCACCTACCCCATTTACTCCCCTCCACTCCATCGTTTTAGAAAACAGTGAGCTTTCTCATTCTCTTCTTTTCTTCTTTCTTCTTCTCCATTCATGGCATTGTGGATATCATTAACTTAGAGGCCCCACTTACGATATCCGACCCCACTAATCGAATATAGGCCATTGGTTGCATCACATATCTCATTTTGACGAAGATCCTGTTAGTTTTATGGACTCAATCCAGTAGATGATATAATAAATTGATTAATTTCTTTATTTTATCAGTATATTCATGTTTTTCTTTCATGAGATGAATTGTGATTTATTATATATTTGCATATAACCAATACGAATAACATGATGGTTCATGAGATGAACCGGAGTCCACAAGTATATTAGATGTAACACATGTGTATGGATGAGATCTACATATAGGAGACATGTGTAGAAAATCTAATACTTAAATATCTTCACAACCAGTGATGAGACTGGACATCTCATACTGACAAGGTTGCAGCACTTTGATCACTATGAGATAGTGTGATTTATCTCGATCATCAGAATGGAAGATTCTGGATCATAGTGCTGGTACATTGGATGTATTGAAGGACCATGAGAAGCACCTTATGAACATTGTCTTTGAACTTAAGGTTTGCTCTCATAATTCCCTAGCAATAGGCTCTCAATCCTGAGACATTAATGAACTCAAGTTTCAATCTATTCATTTGCTTTGAGTCACCAATGAGTGATGCCTATTGTAGGTCAACACCTCGGTGATTTGGGTACGTGGTAATAGAGCTGTGGGAACATTCAATGGTCAAGATGGAATCTATCTCTAATATCCCCTTGTGCCAATTAATGGATTTATCATTGGTAAGTGCACACCCATTCCGATTAAAAGTTAATTGGAAATGTACCTATGATCATTATAATTAATTGGGGCTCAAGGATAATAAGATATGGATCTAGTTTGGAAGACAGGTCCAATTGATCCATGGATATTGATAGAGGGGCCTACTTGTGGTAATGTGAAAGTTTAGGGTCTTCTATGTAATATTCCTAAGACTGGAGCTCAATTGCATTTATATAGTGGAGTTATTTGCAATTAACTATGAGCCCGTATTACACATGAGATGTGGGGTTGCGAGTTCCAGTTGGAGCCAGCTTTCTAAGGAATCTCTAGTAGTCCACACGTTAGCTCAAGTTGTTAGATAGATACTAATCCTAGTTGAACTCTAAAAGGAAAGTTACTATTTCTATTTGAAGTGAGACTTCTAATAGTGGTAATAGTAAGTTACTAATTTTAGTAGAAGTGAGACTTCTATTTTAATTAGAAATGAATTAAAAAGCTACTAATCATATTTAAAGTGAGACATCTAATTATGATATAGTAAGTTACTAATTATCGTGGAAGTAAGACTTCTATTTTAATTAGTAAAAGAAGAGACTTACTAATTGTTAGAGAAGTAAGACTTCTATTTCGATTAGAAAGAGGAGGTGGCTTTATGGCTATAAATAGAGGATGAATTAATGGCTGGACGTCCCATGAATATTCCTCGATAGGGATTCATGCCCAAGCCTTGATTGTGTAAGAGTTGCACATGTACTTCTTCTCTCCCTCTTCTAGTTCTCCTTCTAGTTCCTCATTTGAGTTCCTAGTGGGTTTCTCTTGGAGATCCCACCATCTTCTTGAGAAAAAGAGAATCTGATACAGGTCATAGCATGGAAGATCATTGGGTCTTAGAGAAACCTATTTAATTCGCGAAAGAGTTCGTCATTAAAGAAAGTAGCAAATTCTTCATTAGAGCACAACCGAGCTCCAAATGCATAATCTACTTCCTTGCATGTTGTAGATTTATTTGTAGCTTATATGTTGCTGGTTCTATCTTTTAGATAGATTGTTTTGCTGATCATGATGGCTAAGATTGAGGGTATGCATCCTGGATTGGGTTCTAGAGCCTTCTGGATAATTGATCCATGCATCAAGTGGGTCAAAAGTTTTTGAATCCTATCCAAGAGGCCCACCCATTTCCAACAGATCCATGGGCGACAGTGCCTTGATCCGGCTCCCCCATTTTTAAGCTTAGAGGTACGTTCTCTCTCTCCTATGAGTGTTTCCTTAGTCTAGGACCTCATTTATATCACATATATTGCATGCATGTGGTAGTTCAAAGTGTAGCTTGGGTTTTTTAATTATTATGAGATTTCAGAGTTGGATTTTTCTTGGAAATTTTAAGAGGTGATTCCAGCAGGGTTAAACCGTGATTAAAGGTGTTTTGGGAGTGCTTTGAAGCCAAGGCAAGTCTCCAATTTAATTATCATAGCATTTGATGGTTATTTCATTTGATTCTCATAAATATATCCAATGGCTTGGATGTTGAGAAATGCATGATTTTAATTATGTTTAGATAGTTAATTGATTGTAAAAAATTGTGATTTTATGGTTTTTGAAACCCAAGAATGTTAGAGAAACAAAAGCCCCAAATTATGGAGTCAAAATAAGCCAAAATGAGCCTCACAGCCGGCCAAATGGATTGCCCTGCAGAAATTCTGCATTCCATGGCCGGCAGAAAATTTTGTTCTACGGCCGACCAACGATTGACCGTAGAACAAATTTTTCTTGGCCAATGGGTGCTGTTCCAATGGCTGGCGAAGGCACTTTCCATGGCCTACGGGCGCGATTTTGGATGGGCGATGTGGGGTCTTTCCCATGGCCATAGGCCTTTTTGGGCCCTTTTTAGCCCAACTTTTGGGCGCCTTTCCCATGGCTGGTGGGCCTTATTTTGGCTCCCTTTTATCCCAACTTTTGGGGGTCTTTCCCATGGCCGATGGGCCTTATTTTGGTACCTTTTTAGCCCTAGTTTTGGGAAAGAAATCCCTTACCCTTGGGACCCAATTTGGGACCTTTAAATGCTTTCTAGTGGCGGCCCATTTGTGACCAAACCTCACTTAGAGTTGCAGATTTTCCCCAAGATTACCCGGCAGTCTTATGAAACCACTCTAGAACCATCGGTGGGTACCCCCGAAACTGCAGGGAGTTGATGGTAGGCCCAGTTAAGTGTCTTTGAGACCCCTAAACTGCTTGGAACCTACTATATTAGGGCTATCCTTTCTAAAAGGGACCAAAAGCTTAGATTTTGGTGGATTCCATAATCCAATCCCGTCCAAACATGTTTTTATACTGGATTACACTTCAGGACTATTTAGTGGCATGTGGAGCAAGGCGATTCATGTTCCATTCGGACTTAGGGTTTTGGGTATCCGTACCTTCCGAATGCATCAAGTGTATAAACTAAACTTGATACCCACCCTTTGAACGTATGGACACAACTATCATCATCCATGCATGTCCAAGGTTGTTAATGATTAAGTCGACTGTTTATTAGACTTGATAGAATGTTTTAATTAGATAATTCCCATATTCATGTGCATGGAGCATACTCCTCTCAGTTTCAAAATTTTATAGGTCATGTCATACCAAGACTTACCCGGCCATAGCATTATGACCTTTGGGACTCCTTGGGATTTAGCGAGCGGCCTTCGCCCTGCTTTGAACTTGGACGTACCCGGATCCTTAGACAGTTTCTTGGTTGGCTAGCGGGCATTCAGTTGCCTTGCCCCTTCCAAGTTATTTGGATCAACTTACTTGTTTTACCGCCGGTTTGAGGCCTCCATTTCAAGCCGAAATGCTGCCCATTTTTTCGTAGGACTTTCCATACCAAAATGGACCATTTTTAAAGCTTGAATCAACATTGTATTATGTTTTAAGCATTATTTATTATCTGCCCTTCCCAGTACTTGATCTTGCACCTCGTGTGTGTCAGATGTGAATTTTGACCCCTGCAAAGAAAAGACATGGCCTTGGGAAATCTCCATTCATGTATATATTCTATTTAAGTTTTACATCAAAAATGAGGATTCCAACTACCCTCAAAATCGATGGATCACGATTGCCAGTTACGGTAACGGCCGTAACACCGTTCTTCGACGAAAGTCGAAGAAATGTGGGGAGAAAATAAGTGGGTGGGTTCTTCCTCTTGTCTAATGTGCTGCCGGCAACACATGATGGTTGTCTTGTCACATTGGTTTGGGTCTCTTTGGGTCTCTTTAATATAGGGTTAATTTAGGGTCACGAGTTAAAGTCCAAATAAAGGTTAATACTCACATAGCAAAATCATAGTATATCCAAGTGAAATAAAATAACTAAAATAAAGAAAATAAAAGGGGGAGGTGCCAAATATTTAAGAAGAGGATCGACCCCGTTCCCGAGTACCCCCTTCAGATCCCTTGGCAAAATAGGGTTTAAAGACTGACTTTTCAAACCAAAATGATGATGCAAATGAGGTTTTGACTTAGGATTTCTATGTTTTTTCGTGTGTGATACACAAGTGATAAAAGTGAAAGGCCGATGGACATCAATTGATTAGAGATGGCCGATGTGCTAGTGTTTGTTTTAGGGTGGTGATAAGTTCGCAAAATTGTAGTTCCCATTCATCATTTTATGTTACTTTATAGACTTAATTAGGGTAATTTGCACTAATTTCATAGAATTTCATAATTCCATGCATTTTAGCATTAAAGTTGGAATTTTAGTCAAAATCATCAATCTTGCATGAATTTTATGAAATCATTAGTTTACATCATCTTATTGTCACACAAATTAGCTTTTTGATTCTTGCATCATTAATTAGTTCATGGAAATTCATCCAATGGTGCATTCATATGCATGATCTCATTCGGGTCCCATGCATGACATTTATGAAGTTTATACATATGATGGCTGAATTATTCTTTTTATTCTTGGAGGGAACTTCAAATTCTTGGGGCCCGCAGTGGAAATTCAAGCAAAAACAAAAGAAGGAAAGAATGATGAAAGAAAAAGAAAGGAAGTTCAAGCCATTTCAAGCAGACATGGACGTCCAAGCCATTCATATCCAAGTAGTGCACAACCCATGTGGGCCCATCATGGTTCCAAATTTGAAAGAAAGATTTGAATTTCAGAGTTTGGGCTTAATTATGGAAAGTTGCAAGGAATATGGGCTTCCAAGAACTCCATAAGTTGAAATCTTGCAAATCAAGAATTGCTTTAAACACAAAAAAAATCCAGCCATGAAGTATCACACGCCCAAGTTGGGATGTTTCAAAGTTGCACATATCTAGTGGGACCCGCATGTGTTCCATATTTGAAGAGAAAATCCAAGTTTCAAATTTAAGATTTTTATTAAAGAGAATGTGGGCCCAAGTGAGGAGAATATAAGAGCAAGTCCTTGTTGGCTAGGGAATCCAAACAAGCAAGTCTTGTCCAGAAAGCTAAAATCTCTCCAGAAGCTGCTAGGAAACTCATCACCTTAAGTTGGAAAGCAAGAGGAAGACTTACAAAAGAAGGGAGATTCTTATGCTAAAAAAAAGGATCTAGAGAGAAAGAATAGGGAGCTCATACCCTATTTCAACAAGGCCTTGGACGTCAACCCCTTCTCCACAAAAATCTATCACGTGGAACTCTCTCTCTAGAAAAAAAAAGAGAAAAATCTATGGGTATTCTGGAGCCCTGTACCGGAACTACATTAGAAGAGTTTGAGAGAAAATTGTAATTGCCATGAAGTTTTCAATGAAAATCATATCTTTTACAATGGAGGAGTAGATTCTTTTGGATCGGAGCACAAAGTGAAGTTAAGTAATTTTATTTTCGTCCTAT
This sequence comes from Litsea cubeba, assembly GCA_012931725.1. Taxonomy (NCBI): domain Eukaryota; kingdom Viridiplantae; phylum Streptophyta; class Magnoliopsida; order Laurales; family Lauraceae; genus Litsea; species Litsea cubeba. Next base: position 51,335,061 of record CM022946.1, on the reverse strand, counting down.
GTCTTTAATTTAATTTTTTTGTCGCTATGATGCATGTTTAGTATAACAATAGATCTGCCTTCGTGCAGCAGGCAAACCTCCGCTTTATAGTTTAAATAAATTTCATTTTTATCAGTTAATCTTTTTTTGATAGAATATACTTAGGATTTTTATGCCTTTGATATTTTATGCTTAATTTGTTAGTTGAGGCTCAAAGTAATTTATATTTTATGAGGTGATGGAGATCTTGAGTTCTTCTGCTTAAGAATTGAGTTTTAAAAAGAATATCTTCCGGATCAGAAACATTGAGTTGTTTCTGATCTGAGTTATTTGCAAGGCAAAAGACTAAATTAAAGTATGTTGTTTGAGAATTGAAATTAATTAATGGACTCTTTGTTGCTCTGCTCTACCTTTACCATTATTGTTATCCGTTCATCTTGCAAAGTAGCTTTATCTCTCATTCAAATCTTGGTCTGTTTTTATATATATTATAGAAAAAAATCAGATTTTAATAAAAAAAGATATTTTAGCAGCTTTCCTTATGGGATTTGTCCTGTACTTGCCACTGTCTCAAAAAGACAGTTGTACACTTGCAGTATTAGAAGATTGAATTTAAATCCACATCCGGTGGCTGATGGGTCGTGATTATTTAAAAGTGTGTACGAAATCACTCTCATCTTGTCATTCTCATTTATTCAATTTTAGAAGTCTGTTCTTCATTTCCCTTTATCATTAAGTTCGATTAAATATCTGGCACCAGAGGTGGAGTAAAAGAGAAGAAAATCTTTTTGGGTTCATTTTGTTGGTTTTTTAGTTTTTATGGATTTTTGATATTGGGGCTAGAAGGGCCTAACTGGGGGATTTTAATTGGATTTACGTAATTAATGCTTTATTATTGATCATCGGATTAACCTTGACCTATGGTCCAATACCGCCCACATCAGCTATCCGAATTTCCTAACGGAACAAGAAGAGTGATGGGGTGAAACTTAATGCTCTAAGCTACCTAACAAGGTAATCCAATTTATTCCTAGGGTGCAAATAGCCTAAGTTTTATAGTTACTGCGCCTAAGCAGCTTGTTGGATAAGACCTTAATTGATTCAATTTGTTTTGAGTTGTGGTATGTTTAAGAGTTAAGTTGAGGGTGTTTTAAGGTTCTGATTAATGTGTTTTAAAATATTTTAAGGTTTTTTTATTTTTGATTTAAATAAGAATTCCAAAAAGTAGTCGAAAATTGTAATTCTAGATTAAAATAGGGTAGGCGCCCAGGGGGTGGAGCCTATCCTGATTGTTTGTTCTTCTTGTGACTTCCGGGATAATTCACTTATATTCAGGATTCCAGTGGGCTTTAACTGATAAATTGTAATGTCTAAGATTGTTTTAAGTCTCGAATGTTCTAATGTCAACGTGATTCGGATCTAGATTTTGAAACAAAATCAAGAATTCGCATTTTAGTGCAAGTGGAGGATATGCACCAAGGGGGTGGCGCCCAGGTGGATTGCCTGTGATTTTCAAATAGCCCGAATGGGCGGAGTTACTTACTGGTCCTTGGGTCTGGGGATTGTTTTAGGTTCTGGTCTTAGTTAATTTTAAGTTGTAAGGTGTTAATTATTTATTTTTAGTTGAGTTCATAGATTAGGGTCGAAGTGTAGGCTAGGTGCCACATGGGTGGAGCCTACGCTGTCGTTTGTTGGTTTTTAAGGGTTTTGGTAATTAAGTCTGAATTGATTAAGGTTTCAACCGTTTTACCATGTTTATTGGGATTGATTTGAGTGTTAATTAATTAGGCTAAGTGGCTAATTGGGTTTTTTTTAAAGAGTAGGTTGGGCGCCCAGGGTGTGGTGCCCAGGTGAATCTGGCAGGATGGGCGCCCAAGGGGTGGCGCCCAGACTGACTGTCTTAAGGCTTGGTTGGTTTGGTGATTACTAGGGTCAATTCAAGCCTGAATGTATTTGGATGTGGAATGTGTTGGAATTTGAGATGACTTGAGAAGTCTTTTGATGAATTGAAGAATTAGTATCTCAAGTATTGATTTGAGTTGGAATTATTGTCAACACATTGTCACAAGCATGATGATAGTAGGCTAGTGTTGAAAGAGCTGAAAAGAAGAAACATAATTGAAACAGTCATGAATTCAGAATTCCTGAAGCAGAGCACGCGGTCGACCGGGCAACCCATGCGGTCGACCGAAGCAAGAAGAAACCTGCAGAAAACAGATTCAGGCACCTCTCAGTTATTTTCGTGACACAGTGTGTCTTCGGTCGACCGGGACCCCAGGATGTCGACCGAGCGCGATAATTGACTATTTCCAGATAGTGTATGATGTCGACCGGGCACAGTATGATGTCGACCGAGCACGGGAACCAGAGTTGCGCAGAATTAGAAGTTTTGCACGAAAATTCAGCACTCTTATCTAATTTGTTTGGGACTCTTTCTAAACGAATTGTAGCCTGTTTTAAATACAATTAAGGGTTACTATAACCTATATAAAGGCATGTATGGGTCGTTCTAAAGATACACCAGAAGAGAGAAAGAATAGAGAAGAGTTTTAGAGAGTTCTTGAGAGAAAGAAGAAGCTGCTGGTGTGTGTTGCTGTGTGCTGATGTGGTGACGTTTTCTACAGCAATTGTGGACGAGATTATGCTCTAGAAGATGGTGATTCGTCCATGAGTTAAGTGTCTCTCTTTTATGCTTTAGATTTCAATTTGTAAGGGATTGAGAGAGAGAGAATTGTAGAGGGGAAGGGCTGTAGACAGAGTTTGATCTTCTATTCTGTTTATACATCAAGTTGGTGCTTGGTGTTTAGGGTTTGGTGATCCTATCTGTGGGTGCAGATAAACTGTAAAGGGAGTCGGTGCTTCCTAGATAGTTGGTGCTATCTGAAACTAAGGGTTGGTGCTCTTTGTCGTTGGTGCGACTAAATAAGATTCAGATCTGTCCCGGATTGGTGTTCGGACAGTCTTTGAACCGTGGACGTAGCCTTTCGGTGAACCACGTTAAATCTGGTGTCATTGTGTGATTTGACTTGTTTTGTTGTTGAATTGGACCTATTTTTAGAAATCACTGATTCACCCCCCCCCCCCCTCTCAGTGATCGCGGTATCCAACAATTGGTATCAGAGCGAGGTTCCCTTGATCAGTTTAATACGCTAAGGGTGATCTCTTGTCAAATCACATGGCAGTCAATACAGGGAATATGAAAGCACCTCTGTTTGATGGTTCTAATTACTCTTTTTGGAAGATTAGGATGCAAGCCTTCATCAAATCTCTTGGCTATGATGTTTGGGAGGCTGTCAGAGCCGGTTACAATGCTGCCACCGTACCCAATGATACAGCATCGAAGAAGTTGGCAGACAACGACTCCAAGGCGCAGAATGCACTCTTTAGTGGCCTTGTGGACAGCGAGCTTGTCAAAGTAATTGCATGCAAAACAGCCAAGGAAATCTGGGACAAGTTGCAAAGCATACATGAAGGTGATGAGAAGATTAAAGAAGCCAAATTACAAACTCATCGCTCTCAATTCGAGTCTCTTCGCATGGAGGAAAGCGAGAATGTTGACTCGTATATGCAACGAGTGAATGAAGTCACGAATGACATTCGTGGACTAGGGGAGGAGATTAAAGAGCCGGTCATCGTCAAAAAGGTTCTAAGATCTCTTCTTCCCCGGTTTGATTCAAAAGTCTCAGCTATCGAAGAAGCCAAAGATCTGAATGCATTTTCCATGGATGAATTACATGGTTCTCTAACTGCCTATGAGATGCGCATAGGAAAGACGTCTTCATCTGATAAAGAAGCGGCCTTCAAAGTTCAGAAAAAGGCAAAAGAGACTGCTGGTCATGATGTTGATTCTGATGATGATGAGCTTGAGGCTCAATTTGTTAGAAAGTTGAAGAAAGGAAGCAATGGCAAGTACAAAGGGAAGCTACCCTTTAAATGCTTCAATTGTGGAGGTATTGGTCACTTTGCTGCGAAGTGTCCCCTAAAAGAAGACAATGATAATGACTCTTATGCTGAAAAGAGTAAAGGAAAGAGAAATTTCAGAAAAAGGGGCAAAGCTAAAACTTTCTATGTCAACAAGATGACAGCACGTCTGAAACTTCAGACGATGATGAATCAACCGAAGCTCTTTTCATGGTCACTGTTGAAGAAGAAGAAGAGCTAGATCCGGAAGAGGATGAGGAGGCTGAAGTCAATCTTGAAGAGGAACTCATAGCCGCACTTGAGGAGCTTAGCATGGAACGCAAATCAAGTAAGAAAAATCTGAAACTTCTCCATGAATCTGAAAGTTCTATTATTGCTTTGAAAACTCAAGTAGAAGAATATAAAAGAATGGTAGAAGTCCTTGAAAACCAAATAAGTATAAAAAAGGACGAGGCTATGAAACTTGAAACTGAGATCGCTAGAGCAAAGGCTGAAAATTTGGAAAATAGCAAAAAACTCAAAGCGCTCCAAGCGATTGAAGGGACTATGAAACTCAATGAACTACTGAAAGTTCAAAGACCTGCCCACTTCAGATTTGGTCTAGGATTTGAGAAAGGAGAATCCTCTAAGATTGCACCTCCTGAAAAGAAAGAGTTTGTGAAGCAAGTCACTGCACCTTCTAACTCTATGAAGCCCACTCAACCTAGAAAGGAGTCCATACCTGTTAGAAAGGTAATGAAGACTAACCAGCCACAAAGAAGATACAAATTCTATGGTTATTGCTTTCATTGTAATATGTTTGGACATAAAAGAGCTGATTGCAAATTCTATGTAAGAAACAGCCCATTTGTGACTAGGAATCCTTTTTCAATCCTAAGTAGCCACAAAATTGAGTGCTATATGTGTCATAATTATGGACACTTGGCTAGGGATTGTAGGTTGCATATTGCTAACAAATTTCAGGTTGAAAAGAAACCCAAGTTAGTCAAGGCTTGGAGAGCAAAGCAAAGTGCAGAAAGTCCCAAAGAATCTCTCATTGTGCAAATGGCATTCAATGCACAAAAGAAGGCAGCACCATGGGTCCTTGATAGTGGTTGTTCAAGCCATATGACTGGTGATAAAGAGAAATTCATCAAATTACAGCACTATGAAGGCGGTTCAGTGAAATTTGGCAACAATGATGGTGCCAAAATCTGCGGAAAAGGTGTTATTCAGCTTATGGCAAACAAGATCAGATCGGAAGAAGTCTTATATGTGTCTGGATTGAGACACAATCTGCTTAGTGTGAGCCAGATCTGTGACAAGGGTCACGAAGTTATCTTCACAAAGAATGGGTTTGCCATCAAGAAGAGTAGCAACGGCAAAACAGTGGCAACTGGATCAAGAACTGCTGGAAATCTCTATACATTGTCAGATGGAGCTGAAAAGACCTGCTTGATGAGTCGGACAGAGGAAAGTTGGTTGTGGCACAAACGCCTTGGGCATCTAAGCTTTGATAACATGTCAAAGATTTGCAATTCAATGGCTGTAAGAGGCATGTCTAAAGTTGAAAAGCCTTCCAATCCCATTTGCGACTCTTGCCAAAAGGGAAAGCAAACGAGGGTTATGTTCAAATCAAAGGAGCATCATTCCAAGAAACCTCTTGAGCTAGTGCACACTGATCTCTGTGGACCGATGCGAACTCAAAGCACCAATGGAGATAAGTATTTCATGTTATGCATTGATGATTATACTCGTATGACATGGGTATTGTTTCTTAAGCATAAGCATCAAGCACTTGATCGTTTTAAAGTGTTTAAAGCACAGGTTGAAAATCAATTGGAAAAACGTATCAAGATTTTAAGGTCTGATCGTGGAGGCGAGTTCACATCTGAAGAGTTCACTAAATATTGTGAACATCATGGCATTCAAAGACAGTACTCAGCCCCTAGAACTCCACAGCAAAATGGAGTTGTGGAACGGAAGAATCGCACCGTACAAGAGATGGCTCGTACGATGCTAAGTGAAAGCAAGATGGCTGACAAGTATTGGAAAGAGGCAATTCATACGGCTGTATACATTCAAAACCGATGCTTGATCAGGCCACATGAAGTCAAAACTCCCTATGAGCTATGGTTTGGAAGAAAAGCAACAGTCAAGCACTTCAAAGTCTTCGGCAGCAAGTGTTACATCAAGCGGCTCGAACAAAATCCGGGCAAATTTGAAGAAAGAGCTGACGAAGGTATATTTCTGGGTTACTCCTCTACTAGCAAGGCATATAGGTGTCTTAATAAAAGAACCAGAAAAATCATAGAAAGTGCTGATGTGAGAATAGATGAGAATATTGAACCAAAGAATGCAATTCATAATGACAGTCCAGTTTATGAGGACTCGAGTGAGATTGATGATGAGATGGCTGAATCTAATGATTCTGAGAAATCAAAGGATGACTCAGAAGATACTTCACCTAAGAAGCACAGCACTTGGGTAGAGCAACACCCTAAGGATCAAATCATTGGAGATCCTAAGGCAGGCGTTCAAACTAGACAAAGTGTAGTTAGCAATTACTCACTTGTGTCCACCATTGAACCCAAGACTGTGGCTGAAGCCAGTCTCGATGATAGTTGGTTGAAATCTATGCATGAGGAGTTGGAGCAAATTGAGAAGAACTCCACATGGGAACTTGTTCCTAGACCTACTGATAAGAATGTTATTGGTACTAAATGGGTCTTTCGGAATAAGCTGAATGAAGATGGTCAAATCATTAGAAACAAAGCAAGGTTGGTTTGTGAAGGCTATGCTCAAGTTGAAGGCATAGATTTTGAAGAGACCTTTGCACCGGTAGCTCGTCTGGAAGCTATTCGTATGTTTCTTGCATTGGCAGCATACAAAACCTTCAAGGTATTTCAGATGGACGTAAAGTCAGCCTTCTTGAATGGTTTACTTGAAGAAGAGGTCTACATTGAGCAACCTGATGGTTTTCTCATCAGCAAAAATTCAGATCTAGTGTGCAAGTTGAAAAAGGCTCTTTATGGACTGAAACAAGCGCCAAGGGCATGGTATGCAAGGCTGGATCTCTATCTCCGCAAGATCGGTTTTGGAAAAGGAATGGTTGATAGCAATCTGTATGTCAAAACTGAGATAAGCAAACAGCTGGTTGTCATTGTTTATGTTGATGACATAATCTTTGGTGGCAATGATGAGGAGATGTGCAGGAATTTTGCTGAAGAGATGAAGAAAGAATTTGAAATGTCGATGCTTGGAGAACTAAAGTTCTTTCTTGGTTTACAAGTTCAGCAGCTGAAACATGGTATCTTCATATCACAAATGAAGTACATTAAGGAAATGCTGAAACGGTTCAATATGGAAGACAGCAAGCCAGTGAGCACACCAATGTCAACAAACACGAAGCTTAGCAAAGATGATAAGGCCTCGTCCGTTGATCATACCACCTATCGCTCTATGATAGGAAGCTTGCTCTACTTGACTGCTACAAGACCAGATCTTCTACAAGCAGTATGTATGGTTGCACGTTTTCAAGCAGCACCAACTGAAACGCACCTTACAGCAGTGAAAAGAATCTTTCGATATCTGAAAGGTACTATGGAGCTTGGTATCTGGTATCCCAAAGGCAAATCCTTCACTCTTGTTGCATATTCTGATGCCGATTGGGCTGGATGCGTAGATGATCGCAAGAGTACTAGCGGCGGCGCATTTTATCTTGGAGAAAGATTAGTTGCTTGGCATAGTAAGAAGCAAGACTCAGTATCCCTTTCGACAGCGGAAGCGGAATATATTGCAGCGGCAACTTGTTGCACGCAAGTGTTATGGATGCGGCAAATGCTCTCTGATCTAGGAGTTCCTACAACGGATCCTACGCCGATCCTATGTGACAACACGAGTGCAATTCATATATCTAAGAATCCTGTTCAGCACTCTCGAACAAAGCATGTAGCAATTCGTTATCATTTTCTTAAAGATAAAGTTGCTGATGGAGAGGTCAAGTTGGAGTATGTTCCAACAACTGAGCAAGTGGCTGATATTTTCACGAAACCTCTGCCAAAGGAAGTCTTCGAGTATCTCCGGAAAAATTTAGGAGTTACTCACTCTCCTAAACCGTAGGAGTTGTGCTTGAAAGGGGGAGCAATGCATTCATTGAATATCCTATTCGCTCCTCGGTTTGGTCCCTTTGGACTTGTTGTCAAAGGGGGAGAGATGTTATGCTATGATAGCAAGGAGAAATGTTATGCTATGAAAGCTAGGGGGAGATTGTTGACAGTGCATAGTTGTTATTTCAGAATTTAAGAATTGGTTCCAAGTGAGTGTTGAAAAGAAGTTGGAAGAGCTGCAAGCTGGAGTTGAAAGTGTTGAAGTTCCAATAGTGTTGCCAACAATTCCAAAGGGGGAGATTGTTGGAATTTGAGATGACTTGAGAAGTCTTTTGATGAATTGAAGAATTAGTATCTCAAGTATTGATTTGAGTTGGAATTATTGTCAACACATTGTCACAAGCATGATGATAGTAGGCTAGTGTTGAAAGAGCTGAAAAGAAGAAACAGAATTGAAACAGTCAGGAATTCAGAATTCCTGAAGCAGAGCACGCGGTCGACCGGGCAACCCATGCGGTCGACCGAAGCAAGAAGAAACCTGCAGAAAACAGATTCAGGCACCTCTCAGTTATTTTCGTGACACAGTGTGTCTTCGGTCGACCGGGACCCCAGGATGTCGACCGAGCGCGATAATTGACTATTTCCAGATAGTGTATGATGTCGACCGGGCACAGTATGATGTCGACCGAGCACGGGAACCAGAGTTGCGCAGAATTAGAAGTTTTGCACGAAAATTCAGCACTCTTATCTAATTTGTTTGGGACTCTTTTTAAACGAATTGTAGCCTGTTTTAAATACAATTAAGGGTTACTATAACCTATATAAAGGCATGTATGGGTCGTTCTAAAGATACACCAGAAGAGAGAAAGAATAGAGAAGAGTTTTAGAGAGTTCTTGAGAGAAAGAAGAAGCTGCTGGTGTGTGTTGCTGTGTGCTGATGTGGTGACGTTTTCTACAGCAATTGTGGACGAGATTATGCTCTAGAAGATGGTGATTCGTCCATGAGTTAAGTGTCTCTCTTTTATGCTTTAGATTTCAATTTGTAAGGGATTGAGAGAGAGAGAATTGTAGAGGGGAAGGGCTGTAGACAGAGTTTGATCTTCTATTCTGTTTATACATCAAGTTGGTGCTTGGTGTTTAGGGTTTGGTGATCCTATCTGTGGGTGCAGATAAATTGTAAAGGGAGTCGGTGCTTCCTAGATAGTTGGTGCTATCTGAAACTAAGGGTTGGTGCTCTTTGTCGTTGGTGCGACTAAATAAGATTCAGATCTGTCCCGGATTGGTGTTCGGACAGTCTTTGAACCGTGGACGTAGCCTTTCGGTGAACCACGTTAAATCTGGTGTCATTGTGTGATTTGACTTGTTTTGTTGTTGAATTGGACCTGTTTTTTGAAATCACTGATTCACCCCCCCCCCCCTCTCAGTGATCGCGGTATCCAACAGAATGCTTATTCGTGTTCAGTCGGGAATGAACTAAATTTTAATTAATTGGGTTTAATATTTAATTGATGTTTTCCAAGGGAATTCGACATGATAGGCGCCCAAGGGATGGTGCCTAAGTGGATCGACAAGCTAGGGGCCGAGGAGGTGGTGCCCAGGTGACTATCTTGAGGTTCGGGTTGGTTTTGCGTTTCTTAAATTGATTTGAGGTCGGACTTTTGTGGTTTGATATATTTGGATGAAAGGTGTTTCTTCGTATTCAGTTGGGAACGAATTAGGTTTCAATCATTTAGGTTTAATTTTTAATTGATGGTTTCCAAGGGAATGGCCATCTAGGCGCCCAAGGAATGGTGCCTAAGTGGATTGAGAGGCTGGGCGCCTAGGGGGCAGTGCCCAGGTGACTATCTTGTGGCTTGAGTTGGAGGTTTCTTAGTGATTAGGAAGGCTGGGCACCCAGAGGATGGTGCCTAAATGGATTTGGCAGCATGGGCGCCCATGGGGTGGCGCCCAGGTGAATGTCTGTCTTGGTTTTTAAGTTTTGCGTTTCTCAGGTTGAATCAAGTCCAAATTGATTAATGTTTCAAGTCTGTTAAGTTAACATTGTTTTATTATATTGATTGGGGTTGGTTTAATGTCTTAATTAATTAGATTAAGGTTTAACTGGAGCTTCTTAGGGAATGAGCAGGATGGGCACCCAGGGAGTGGAGCCCAGGTAGATTTGGCAGGATGGGCACCCAGGTGACTGTGTTTTAGGTTTTTGGTTTCTTAGGTGATTTTTAATCCGAATTAATTAAGGTTTTGAGTTGTTTAAGTTAAAGATGTTTTAACATATTAATTGGTGTGAGATTAGGGTCTTAACTAATTTGGTTTAATCATTAATTAGGGGCTTCTAGTGAATGAGCAAGCTAGGCTCCAAGGGGGAGGAGCCTACCCTAACGGTTTGGGTTCCCTAATTGATTTTAATGATTCCTTAATCCAATTTTAGTCCAAATTAATTAAGACTCTCTGTTTTAGGGTTCTTAATCATTTGATGATTTTTAGGTTAATTAAATATAATTTCTCAATTATATTTTTAATTAATCTTTGGGTTTATCCTACTTAGGCACGAGATTTGATAACCTAGACTATCTACCTACTATTTTTGGATTTTCTGGGTACCTTTTAATTTGTTTTTGGTTTCTTCTCTAATTTACTAGAGAGTAAGGAAAGTGAAGAAGTGATTTTATGTTTTATGATCTTTTAGGTCTTTTTATGACTTTGTGATTAAAATGATATGATGTGTGATAGAAATGATAATTCGAAGTTCAGAACATATCAAACAAGCAAACATATCATTGCTATGCAACTCCTAAGTGAACTTAAGGTGGAAGATCGAAAGTTGTGCACGGAAGTGGAAAAGTCGGCGCCACCCCTATGGTGCTTACCCTGTCCAGTCAGGGTTTTCAACGAACCGCAATGAATGCACAATAGTCTTAGGATTTTTCAGCACAACTCCCGGTATTTAGCAACTGATGCGAATGTCCTAACACGAACTACTAATGATGCAACTAACAAGTCTAAGAGAAGGCGAAGCCCCATAGGGTGGCGCCTAGCCTGTCCGGGATAGGGTAGGCACCCAGTGGGTGGCACCCAGCCTTTCTGTTGAGGGCTTCTTGCGATCTTCTCGATCTAAATGATGATGGTGATGCTACTAATGCAAGATTTAATCTAGTTATGCAATTAGAACTACGAAATCCATCCAGATCTACTTTATTAGAATGAACCTAAACATATTCCTAATATGATGAGTTGCTAATATCAGATTTATCACAACTAATGTAGATCTATGATGCACAAATGATCCTAAGCATGTTTCTAAGCATGAATGGCAATGAAATGCAATAAAAGAGAGAGATCTAGGAATACCGGTGTAATGACGCATTTCTCAAGTTCCTAGAACAAAGCTTTCGCGAAGACCCATAGCTCTAGTTGAAGATATGGAAGCCTCCCCCTCTATTTCCTCTTCTTCTTCTCTAGATCTCAAATTCTCTCTCTAATGGTGGCTACCTTTCTTCTTCCTACTTATTCTCTATTTTTTTCTCTCTTTTAGGGTAACTCGCTTTCCAAATGGGGTTAAGAGGGATTATATAGAGGTTTGGGACGAGTTTAGGAGGGCTAGGGCTTCATTATTCGTGCTTCTAGAAGGTTTCACGCATCCCAAGGTGGCTTAAGTTGTTTTAGGGAAAATTAGAGTTTGAGACAAGATCGGCGCCCATAGGGTGGAGCCTACGTGGTTTGTGTAGTCGCCCACAGGGTGGCGCCTAGGTGGTCCCAGATAGTGTGGGCGCCCACAGGGTGGTGCCTAGATGAACTGGGTTTGCTTTTAGAACTTGGTCCCGTTTGGAGTCGGGATTGAATGAAGAAATGTTTAGCTGCGGGGGACCTACACAAGCACATAATCAGTTGTGTGCCACAGGGGTGGTGCCTAGGTGGTTTTCATTAAGCTGGCCGCCCATGGGGTGGAGCCTAGGTGGTTCGATTCATTTTCGGAGCTTGGTCCCTATGTCTGAGTGGTCCCGGACTATTCTTAGGCCAAACTAATGGATTTGGAGGGTGGGTGCCCATCATGGGGTGCCTAGGTGGTCTCGGATAGTGTGGACGCCCAGCTTGGGGCGCCTATGTGGAATTCAGTAGGGTGGGCGCCATTTGGGTGGTGCCTAGATGGATCTTTATCACTTTTTCTAAGGCAAACTTCGAAAACTCTTAACTTTCAATCCGCTTATCAAATTTAGACGTTCTACATATGAGTGAGTGTTGAAGCGAATAATCCAAGGGTCCAACCTGGGAAAAAAAGGGGACCTCTGGATCAATGGATCCAACTTCCTAACTTAGGCTAATCGGGTGCATTTTAGCAAGCTAAGCGTAATCTTCGTGGAGGATGGCCCAAGCATGTCTTAAGTGGTCTGGAATACATATAATTAGTGTTGTGGTCCTCTCCTGGTGGACGTAGTGAATTTGACTCGAGATCTTGATGCCATTTGGCTTTACTCAGTTATCCCTGACTAAGCACTAAGCTGTCCAGCATTGAAAATCCCGATTTAGCATTGATTCCTGAGTTGGCACCACCCAACTATTTATTGAAAGTCCTGGATCGAACCCTAGAGGGTTGGGGGGTGAATAGATTTGTCACGACCCCAGACTGAGACCTGGGCCCGTGACTCGCGTTTCCCACAGTTCCCGCGATGAGGATCCCGAGAATGGGAGTTAACTCACACGAACATGATTGCGGAAACGTGTAGCAAATCGCATCAAGACAAACATAAAAATTTCATTTCAAGATGCATATGTAAAATCATTCATCAAGACATAATTTCAGAGGGGGAAATGTAAACATAGCATTTCCCAAATCGGCTCAAGTTTCAAAGTTAGCAAAAGTATGTTAAAGTTAAGTTTACGACCCATAAGAGGCCAACAAAGGCCAATACATTCCCAAAATAACAAAAGATAAACCTAAGCATCATGAAGCATGTCTCCCGACGTCTGGATGACTTCGTTAGGCTGCCACTCTTGGGCTGGGGGTGGCTTAACAGCCTCCTCCCGATGCTCCTCAAAGGCAACGTCACCTGCACCTGGGCACCCAAACAAAAATGGATCAAACACGACAGTTTGGCAGGTGATCAATTTTGGCATGAGTATAAATTAAAATTTTAACGTTTGAAAGAAACAATACTTAATACAATTTACCGGATTTAAACAATTTACAGAAGTTAAAACAATGCATGAACAATATACTAATCAAGAACAAGGGTTCATGAATAAGGTACGAAGCAAAACTATCATGAATACATATAATATCATGATTAGTAAATCCACATAGAGCTCATCTTTCCTGCATCATACATGATGATAAGAGTAAACAAGACAAAGCAAAGATCCCACGCCACACGAGGTAGACGGGGAGCTTGCCGTGGAACCGGAACAAAACAAAGATGTGTATATGAATACACAACTATTCTGCAGATAGTCCACGTGTTTAAGGACCCCCGGACAATGGATCAGATTGAAGGGGCAGTCTAAGCTCAGTGGTATTCACTTGTAGTCATGAATGCACAAAACAAAGCGAAACATATACAAAACATATCAAACATAGGGGAAATTCACTTATCGAAACAAAACTGAGCAAGACAACGTGGAGTAGCATGAGCTATAAGCATATCGAAATAGAAGAAGTGATCCCCTTTTTGGTTCTTGAAACAATTCAAAACAAAGCTGGTACTTGCAAATCAAAACAGGTGCAAAACGATATTCATTGTATCGAAACTGAAGATTCAATACAAGCTTATCAAGTATCTGTTAAGAAACTTCATTTGACCCTCGTGTATTTAAAACCCAAATGTCAGAATTTAAAAGCGAATTGGTGCCCTCGAAGCTAGAAGACATTTCAAATTTCAAATGAACAATATCAAGCTAAAGGCCCCTTAACATATTATGGTTTTCACCCTTACAGAGATCCTTCTAAAACAAATCATTTTTGCAAATTCGGTCAGCTATCGGTCACCTGTTGGCTAGCCGAAGTGGGGTATATCGGCTAGCCGCCAGCTGACCGACGACTTACCGCCTGATTTCATAATAGGAAATACAGCATTCTGGAAAAGAAGCCAAACTGGGTTTGGTTGGCTATCGGTTAACCGAAGTGGCGTAGGTCGGCTAGTCGGTAGCTCACCGACGATCCTCCTGACATGAAGTAAGCTTCTGGAATTGGAACCGACATGGTTCGTTTGGCTATCGGTTACCTGTCAGCTAACCGACAGTTGATTGACCCTGTACGGGCAAGTGCATTTCAAGTTAGATTTTAACCATTCTTTTTCCGTTCTTATTTCCTTTCTTTGTTATCCATGACCTACAATTTCCTTGAGCCAACATGCTCTCTAAGGGTTCATTTCCAACACAACTCCAATTCTAATCAAATCACATTCCCAAACTCCTCCATTTTTCCAAAATCAAAGATCATCAAGCAACCCATACAAAGCAAGTAACATTGAACACAAACATAATTAAACTTAGCTAGATAGAGGATTTTTTTCAAACTAATTCAAGAACATATGCATGCAAGCTAATAACATAACTCAAAACCATTCAACCATGTTGATATCAATTAAGTTTCAAAACCAGCATTAGAAATTAAACCATCTATAACCAAGGTAATATCCAAACATAGCATGCACTAGTAAAGCTAATGAGATCAGTTGCCTTGATCCAAAATGTAAAAAGAAAAAAAAAACCTTCTCAACGATCCCTCTCAAGAGCTGAACCAAGATCTACAAAAACCCCCAAGAAAACGCCTCAAAAATCCAATAATTTTGAATGACAAGAGCCTATCTCGAAATGGGTGTTGCATGCTTGAAAAACAAGATCCTTAGGAGCTAAAAGGCCTCCATTAAAGACAAGGAATGAAGCTTGTTGACACAAAAAAATGTGACTTTGCTTCTTCAAGATCTAGAAAACTGCATGAAGTCGCAACCTGCCAAAAATAGGCAATGCTACTTCCAAAAAATCAAATCTTGTCAGAATCAAACAAAAACTGCAAGATCCTTCAAGACAGCCAAAAGAGGAGTACACAAGAAGTTTCGGGCCATTTCAAAATCATTTGGCCTAACTTCGTTTCTCCGGCAGCTGAAAAGGAGCTCCCGGCGGCGAAAGCATTGGAGACACCAAATCTTCGATCAGAGCCGATGGATGGTCTCAAAATACATCCAAAAGGCTCCACGTCGAGTTCCAAGTCAAACCGACAACGTTTGACCCTACATCAACCCTCGAACAGCTAAATCAAGCCTTTCGATGGTGAGAACCTCCAAGGCCATCACTCATCAGATAGAGCACATGGACGACTTCCAAATGCTTACAAAGGGCTACACGTCAAGTTTCAGGTCATTTCGACAACATTTGACCATACTTTGACGCTCGGAAGCCAAATCAGGCCTCTTGCGGTGAAGCTCCCCGGGACCATGGTTTCCAAGATAGAGCCTGTGGATCATCTTTAAATCACTCCAATAGGTTCCCTGTCAAATTTCAAGTCAATTGCACATCGGTTGACAGCACATCAAGCCTCGACATCTTCATCCCGACAAAAGCAAGTCTACTGGTGATAGGACCCCAAACGGCTTCAAAACTCAAACAAAAGCCTTTGGTTGGTCTTATTTATTGCTCAGCAGGCTTCACACCAAATTTCAAGTCATTCCGACATCATTTGACCCAGTTTCAGCTTCTGACGAAAAATCGGCAGCTCTGCGCGATAAAGTCTTCGGCTTTCTCAGAAAATTGGAAACTTTGCAAAACAAAATGCAAGGATTCTCATCAGGTTTTATACAAGGAAATCAGGCCAATAAATGATCAAAATTTTCAAGGAAAAATACAGAAGAAAAAAGAATAAAAAAATAGCAAAAACGGACACAAAACGGGGGAAAACCCCCCTAGGGTCGCCGGCGACCCTGGAGCCCGGGATCGCCGGGAGGCCCCGGAAACCCCATTTTTTGCCGTGTTTTCGCGATTCGAAGCGTCCAACCTCTGGTATTTTCCAAAATTCATACTTTTGAGACACCAAATCCTCTGTCATCCGTCAAAATCACGGGTCAATCATCAAGAGTATCGAAATCAACATTGATCGCCAACTGGTCAACCAAAAAAAAGTTTGCTTTTTACCCGACCGATCGAGAAATCGACAGGACAGATGGCACCGACCCGCTATTGGCAACCAATACCTGAAGTTACATGGTCATCCGATGTCGATCTACATGAAAATCCATCAATGATCATCACCAGAAGAATCCCAAAAGACGCGGCACAACCCGCGACTCTTCAACTGCTCGGCGACCACTTGATGCGATTAATTGACTAGCTTTATTGCAGTCATTAATCCATTTCTTTGGACGGCCCAATTAGAAGCAAGCATCCGGGAGTTACAAGTCAAGAGATTCATGACATTTAAACCATGAAACTCCTCCCATCATGGCGATTAAAGGCGGTTAAATGCCCTCAATCTCCTCCGGCCAATCAGAAGCCAAGAAAAAGGAGTTACAAAATAAAGGAGTTAAATCCTGTAACTCCTCCCATTATGCGGCTTAATGACAATAAAAGCCCATAAACTCTCATAAATGGCTACCAAGAGCCTATAAATAGGAGAGCACTCCAAAGGAATCCAGATCGAAAAAACAAGACAGATCCTAGATCAGAAAAAAGCACAGAAATCCAGAGAAAGAAAGAGAAAACTCTGCGGGAGTTCTACACCGACCACTGCTACAAGGTGACAAAAGTCCCTTGGGGGGTACCCCCCCCCCCCAAGGTCCTTGCCTTCTCCTTCTGCCTCCAATGGCTTAGACATGGCTTTTCAGCCCGTCTACTTGGTTTTTTATTGGACATAGGACCTCCTTTTGGTCTTTGTCCTCTAAAAACCTGAGGTTACAGCCAAGCCAAGCGAATCAATAGCATCCTCTATTCTCATCTACATGGATGATGGCGAAGTCCACATATGGCTTGCGACCATCAATCTGAATTGGTCCCCCACAATCTCTTGAGAAGTTAGATCCTCCTTTTCTTGCTTTTCATTGTAGTTTGTATTTTTTCAAAAGAGACAAAAATCATAACTCTTGTCTTTCATTATTGATAAGAATTGTAAATCGGCTATAAACGCCAAAAATTGGCTATAAATGCCAAAATCGGCTATAAATGCCAAAAAATCGCCTTTCACGGCAAATCAAGAAAATGTCTCTTTTCTTAAATATATGTGCAATGGAAAACTTGAAAGAAGTTGATTTCCTTTTTACTTGCGAAGGTTGATCTCCGGATCACCACTTGCAATTCCAAGTAAAATAGAAAATCTGGCACACCCACACAAAAGAAATGTTGATGCGCGCCTTTGCCCCCCGGTTACGAAAGGGTCGGACTCAAACGGACTCCCACGTCCGCCGACCTCGGTAGAACCGAGCAGAAGCGCTGTCTATCAAGCTGGCTCCACCCGGTGGGACCCGTTCATTTGAGAACACTATGCTAGAAATGAAATATTTGCATATCATATCTATTGCTCTATGCTTATACTTCTTTTCTTGATTCCTTGGCTAATTTCTAATTGGTGGCCTATGTTGGATTCCGCATGTAAAAAAAAATGAGATGAGTTTTTTTGGAAATTTCTAATTCTTTGAATTTATTTCCACTCTTTCTCTTTTCAACAAAAAAAATCAGATTTTTCATTTTGGATTCAAAATTAAGAAACTTTGATCCTTTCCTACCGTTCATCGTGCTTGAAGAAATGTTGAGCCTGTTCGACTAAGGTTTTGGGCCATCGTTTCTCTTCGATGAGTTCATTAGAAAAAAAAACAAAAAAATCAGATTTTTCATTTTGGATTCAAAATTGAGAAACCTTGATCCTTTCCTATCGTTCATCGTGCTTGCAGAAATGTTGAGACTGTTCGACTAAGGTTTTGGGCCATCGTTTCTCTTCGATGAGTTCATTAGAAAAAAAAAATTCAGATTTTTCATTTTGGATTCAAAATTGAGAAACCTTGATCCTTTCCTATCGTTCATCGTGCTTGCAGAAATGTCGAGCCTGTTCGACTAAGGTTTTGGGCCAGCGTTTCTCTTCGATGAGTTCATAAAAGATCTAATATATATATATATATATATATAAAATAAGACATAGAACACTAAGGTTAAACCAACTGCGTTCTTTGATCATGGTTGATTCAAGAAAAGCCTTGTCCAGAGTGTGGAGATAGCTTGACTGTTTTAGGCAAGGGTCCTCCAAACGGGTTCATTAAGTAATCCTACCCTTACCAGGGGGCAATTCTATCAATCGAGATTTCATAAGACCGGATTAGGAGGCCTATGTGTACTCTTTCGTCTTTTAAATAAAATTTTTTCAAAATAATTTTTTTTAAAATAAAATTTTTAAAATAAAAAATAAAAAATAAAAAATTTAAAAAAAAAAAAAACCAAAAAAAAAATAATAAATAAATAAAAAAAATCTTCAAAAAAAAAAGTTCCGTCATTTTGGGTTTAGATTAGAGAAATTTTGGTCTCTTCCTTTCTGAGCACTGGCGCTCGCGGAAATTGTTGAGTCCGTGTTTAGATTGGAGTGCCTTTTGCTCTCTTTGATGAACCCGATATTGGCCTTTAAAAAAAAAAAAACTCGTCATTTTTGGATTCAGATCCGAGAAATTATGGTTCTTTTCATTCTGAGTACTGGCGCTCGCGGAAATTGCTGAGATCGTATTTGGATCGGAATACCATCTGCTCTCTTTGATGAATCCAATCTTGACCTCTCAAAACAGGGAATCTCATCTCATGGATGCGGTCTCCAAATATTTGTGTCTAGCGGTACTAGTACGCCCTTTCAGGGTCTACTGTATTCGCGACCAGCACATTTGTAACTCCAACTTTATATTCTTCTTACCTCGAGCAAGCTCTACTTCTCGATAAGTCGAATTTAAGTTCACAATTGCTTCTAGCAGTCACTGGGACGCTCATTATGGGCTTACCATACATGCAATCAGAACAACTGTACCCTCTATGGCTTTTTGCCTTCTTCATACTGCTTGGGTCATCTTCCTCGAGCAATTTGAAAAGACAAAACCATAGAACTTCCCATTTATGATCATTATATTCTTGTGATTACTAGTGGATGTGGTCTTGTTTCAGAAACATTTCAAAAACTAACAATGGCAGCTTCACTAACCGTTACCTTTGATGAGAACAAGAACCAACTCTTGCTTCAACAGAAGCAAACCACGCGCACTTATAAGCTCCCCATCAGCTGCCGAAGCGTCAACTCCCTCGGCAACTCTCTGAACTCCGGGTCGACCTCGACTCCCCGGACTATCGTCTTTGGGACACTGGGACCATTCCCACTTCCCGAAGAACAAACTGCTCATTCCAAGAAGCAGAAACTCGCCTCTCAACATGTCACTACCGTGACACCAAAGGCGAGACCAGAAGGCCCGAAGCCCGTGGCAGCCCCACGAAGCCTCAACCCTCAAACGACCAGGTCTATCCCAAGACTTGGTCCCCAAGACCTTCACCAAAACAAAGAAGGTCCCAAACATCCACCAAGCCTGCATTCTTGGCCCCACTCAAGGAGAACCAGTTCTACCCTCTTACCTACATGAAAGACGAGAGACCCATCTCCAACCTGACTCCCATGTCAACCCAGCATGAGCCAGCTTGTTCCTACAAGCCCAAAATCAAGTCATGCATCACAAGGCCTCTGCAAGCACCTGCTAAGGCCTACAAACCTGCAGTTCGACCCTTCATCTCTACAGGGGCCGAACTCCAAAAATTCAAAGCTTCGCTGCAACAGGCGAAGGACAGGGTTCGCATCCTGTACTTGCCCAGCTACAAAGAAGACAGGCTCGGCTGCTGCGCCCGAGGGAGCACATCCTTCAATGTGAAAGCCCAGCCAGAGTTGACCGAAGCTCAAATTGCTCGTCGTTTACGCCACCGCGCGTCGTATCGGTAAAAGAGACTAGAGAAGCAAAGGACCCAGCTCCTACACTTCAAGTCTCTCCCAAATGGGTCGAAAAAAAAACCAACCAAGTTGCTGCTGTCCATATGGTTGGAAAAACCAGAAGACGCCAAAAGTCAGCAACAAAAATCCATGTCCGATGTCCGATGATCCGCAGCGTCTCCAGGACAAGAAGACATTCAGAAGAATCCCCTGCTCCTCCAAGCAAAGGACGGCAGAGTGATCCTTCCTCAAGCTCTTCTTCAAAAAGAATGAGCCCCAGCTCAGTCACCATGACAGTTTCTTCGTTCGAATCTCGAGGGATGAACGTCCTGGCTACAAATTCTGAGCCACCACCCCGCAATCCACCTCAAGATGATGCGATCACATGCATCCAGCAGTTGGAACAAGGCCAGCAGAGGATTGAAACTCTGATGGAAAACCTTCTCCTCGCCTTCCAAAATCAGGCGAACAATGAACCTCCTCTGAATCATCAAGACGATGAGGTAAATGGAGAAGAAAATGAGTCACGCGCCCTTACCAAAAAGGACGTAGACAGTATCCTCGCCAAAGCAAAAGAAAAGGATATACTCAAGGAGCATGGGATCAAGCCACCATATCCCTTATGGATGGACATGGTCCCGTTCCCCACAAAATTCAAGCATCCTACTCTCCAAACATATACGGGGAAAAGATCAGCTAGACAACACGTCATCCACTTCAAGATCTTGACGGGAGCTATCGCGGATCAAGATGCACTCAAGATCCGCCTCTTTGCAAGTACCCTAAAAGGTACGGCCTTCGATTGGTACTCCACTCTACCGGAGGACTCCATCCAAAATTAGGCCATGCTAGAGACACGCTTCCTGACTCACTTCAAAGGTGAGGAACATCCCGCTACTATGGCTCAGTTGTGCAGCCTAAAACAGGGGGAGAATGAGTCAACATACGACTTCATTCACAAGTGGAAAACAATGGCATACAAATGCTCTGTTGTATTGCCACAAGCGTCGCTAGTCGACATCTGCCGAAACAACATGAGAGCTAGAATCCGCTCCATGATCATCGGCAACAAATAAAAAAACCTGGGAGAACTCCTGGAAGCTTCCATGGAAGCTGAAACGGTGATTAAAGACCTCAACAGTCAGAAATCATCAAGAAAGAGCCAACCGCCATTGCAACCTCTAAACAAAAGAAGAAAGAGGTCCTCAATGTGCATACCAAGTCAGCTCCCCAGCACCAAAGAAAGCTGAAAATAAAGCTGCTGGTAAGAGACTTGAACTCTCTGATGCCTTCAAAGAACGAGTAGAGAAGAAATACCCGTTTGATGAAGATGTTGATGAAATCTTCGGGGCTCTTGTGGAAAACGGCAAGCTCACCTTGCCTAAACCCAAAAGACCAGGTGATGTTGGCAAAACCAACGATCCTTGGTACTGTCCATACCATCAGATGATCTCGCATCCTCTCAATCAATGCTTCATTGTCAGGGAGAAAATAAACGAGATGTGGAAAAACGGAGTCATTACCTTTGACAAAAACTATGGGTCTGCCTCCGTCAACATGGTGACATGTGGACAAACATCAAAATCACCGAAGAAGAAGATCACTACTTCCTTCAAGGTGATAAACACAATCCAAGCGTCTGAGGAACTGGTTCCTTACCCGACACCAGACGGACAACCCATATGGGTACATCCTGATCTCCTGGAAGATGAAAATTGGGAGGTCGTGAAAACAAAGCCTACAACTTAACAGCGAAGGCAGGCTAGGAAACATCTCCTTAAGCTCAAACGGCAAGAGAAGACCCAGCCAAAACAAAAAGTCCGAGAAAAGGCAGAGGCTTCCTCTACCGCTTCACTGGAGGCAACAAAAACGTCCCTTCCAGAGACTTCAAAGGGGGTAAGAAAATTCACTCTCAGTGATTTCATGCCACCTCAATTCAAAGAAGCCATGCAGGGGGCATCATACTCTTGCAATTTGGTAGTTGGATTCTCTATTGATGGATACGAGTCCAGCGACACCGATGATGGATTCGAATCCAACTACACCGACGAGTGGGAGGAGTCCCTTGAAATAGGAGAATATCTCTCCGATGAAGAATGGGTTCCTCAGACTCATCTTATGCCAGTAATCTGATATAGCCCCATACAGCCGCAAGGATCCTGGTCTGATGATGAAGAAGACCAAGAGGCTGTACAAGAAAATGCTGTTGAACCAGCACCCCTCATTGCTCCAGTGGAAATCAACAATGTTGAGCCACAAAGAGTTGATGAAGAAGAAGATTTAGCTCCCATGCCTAATCTTGAAGAATGTGCAAGGATCTTGCAGCACCTTGCTCTAGAACAAGAGCAAGACCGCGTCAACGAGCTTCCTCGCAATCCAGAGCCGGAAGTCCCTGAAGACCATCAGGTACATCCTCCCTTAACTCCTGAAAATGGAGAAAATTGCTGGATAGATGATCCTCTTACATCCGAAGATGAGTCTGACTCCGATCAGACAACATCTCCTGTCAGAGAGCATCCTCCGATGAGATCACTTACACTCCAGCGACGCCTAGCAATGTATCTTCTGGAGCCACCTCATCTCACGTGACTTTGACTAAGACAACACCCTCTCAGGTTTCTTCTCCCGAGACTATGACTTCAAAGTTCACACCCTTCCTGACTGAAGAATCCCCAGCTATTGATGCTTGGGATGATGAATTGGTCAATGAAGAAGAAAAGTTGCTGGATACTGTTCAGGACTTGTTCCCGGAAAATGCTCCGTGCAACACAATCACTGAGGATGGTAACTCTGCTGCAGATACATCCTCAGCAAATGAAAAAGGACAGCCTCTTGATCCTGAAGACAATCTTCTGAATGAAGACCCTTCTCAAGAAGCTCTCGAAGTTGGTAGAGGCACCCGCTCTGGCCGGGACTACCATAAAAATTACAACCAATCTTCCTTTACATATGTAAATCCTTCGGGAAAAGATGTTGTAAGCGCCCCTAGTGGCAACAATGATGAACATGCAGGCCCTAAGGAGGCTTTCAAGTATGACTTGATCGAACACTTCAAGCACATACCTACATGTCTGCACATCCTAGATTTATTGCGAATGTCTCCGCACACTCGTGATAATCTCATTTCAGAATTATAAAAGCTGAATGAGGATGTCGACAAACATGCCCCGCAAGTCCTCCAAATTGAAATGGACTACCGGGTCAACAAATCAGAAGCTTCCTCAAAGGGAGAAAAGAAGAAAACTGAGGGATCATGCATTGAATGACTCTCGGTTCAAAAGACAGCCAGTGCAACCATCGCCTTCACAAAGGAAGACCTTCTACTTGGCGAAAGAAGGGACAACCGACCCCTGTACTTCATAGGGTACATCAAGGAAATGCCTGTGCACATTGTTCAGATCGACCTAGGTTCTGCACTCAACCTCATCTCCACATCGGCTCTCGAAGAGTTCGGCATCCCACCCAGCAAGCTGAGCCACACATCTGTATCTATCTTTGGATACGATGGGAGTACTCAAAGGCCTATCGGCAAAATCAGGTTCAAGTTGCAGATCGGTGATCTTATCTCTAAGGTCACTGTGTATGCAATGAAAACCCCTTCATGCTATAACATCCTTCTCAGACGCCCCTGGATTCACGAGAATGGTGTTGTCCCTTCAACTTTACATCAATGCATCAAGTTTGTTGGCGACGACGGCATGATACATCGAGTCTTTGAGGACAGAAAACCCTTCAAAGGTAAAGAAGTCCACTTTGCAGACTCACAAATGTATGAAGGTGAAAAAGAAGAAGAGGAGAAGCACACAGCACCCTTTGCCGAAAATCTCCAGAAAGATAAAGGCAAGGATCCTCAACAATCACCAGAAGAAAACAAACCATCCGATAAATCCGAAGAGAGCATTCAAACTCCCTTCATCATCTCCCTCAAACCTTCAAAGCCTTTGGTCATAACAACTAAAGTGAAGAAGGCAAAGCAAAAGCCTAGGGGCAAATTTGTTGTCTCTTTCGTGTCTATCATCCAAGACATGGATTTGGATTCAGAGCCAGAAGACGACACATCGTCAAGTCAAGCTGACACTCAGCAAATTCAGCTTGCTCTTACTCTAATGGAGACAACTTCTGACATAGAAGATCCTACGTCAGCTTCCTTTGTTGTTCAAGCAACTTCAGCAAAGGAAAAACCGATCTTCTTCCATAGATAGGATGCTTCTTCATCAAACTCTTTGCCTGAACCTTTCCAAAATGAAGGTATGCCTCAACTATCCTTATATAGTTCTGTGGCACAAGCTATTATGAAGAAAATGGGCTATGAAGCTCAGAACCCAGTCGGTTTGGAAGAAGGCCACGGTATTCTCACGCCATTGGGGCCCGTCTTGATCAAAAGCCAGCTAGAAGATTGGAGACTCTACGGCTATGTAGAAAAGTCTTCACACGGGCCAGGGTACGATCCCGACACTCCTTTGAGACAGTTGACATAAAGGCTTAAAAGTCAATTTACTGACCAAGCCTCAACATCTCAAGTCCATGAAGACATCGATCTCCCTGGATATCTTTTCGATGAATCACCTGACAAAGATTCAGGAAGCTCATCCAATTGGTATGATTTCTCAGACAATGAATAGGAGTTATCCGATGGCACATACATGTGGTCTTCTGACCTAGAAGAACCCTCATCTCCAAAAGAAGTAGTCTACTTCGACCCGGTTTCAACAGGCAATTGGGATCATCTCATAGCAAGCCTTGGGAAAATTGTCGATCAAGAAGACCCGTGGAAAGGAACAAAACCTTGGTTTGGAAATGCCCTTGAAACCCCAGAAGGTTTCGTTGAGCTGGAAGCCTCTGAAAATATTGTGGAGGAACCACCTTCGAACCTTCCAACAAAAGATCATGTTCAAAGGATAGACTTGGGAACACCAGATAACCCACGTCGTGTATTCATAAGCAAGAATATAAAGGATGATGAGTTACCCGAGTATATCGCCTTTCTTCGTGAGTTCGTTGATTGCTTTGCATGGTCTTACACTGAAAGACCAATGGTCTTCACTCACAAGTCCAAAGGCAAATTTGAGCCAAAATGGGAGGGACCCTACGACATCGACAAGGTTTTCTCCAACGGTGCATACGCACTCCTAAACATGGAAGGTGAAAGATGTATGCTGCCCATCAACGGCAACTTCTTAAAGTGGTACTACCCT
Organism: Litsea cubeba; assembly: GCA_012931725.1. Lineage (NCBI taxonomy): Eukaryota > Viridiplantae > Streptophyta > Magnoliopsida > Laurales > Lauraceae > Litsea > Litsea cubeba. The sequence continues at coordinate 51,309,964 of CM022946.1, read as the reverse complement.
TGAAAACTTACCCAACTGGGTAAGAGCAATGCCTGTATGGCCAAAACCGATTTCCAGGTACTCGCTCGCTATACCCGCTCTTTTTAGAATTTTTATATCAGATGTTGAAATTTCTAGAAATTTAAACAATGCTTACTTTCATCGTTTCATTGTTCAAAAATCCAAGTTTAGGAAGCTTTCCCTAACTTGACCAAAATGTTCAACCCTTGAACCCAAAATTCATGGTTTGAAACAAAACCCGGATTCAGGGATTTCCACCATAGTCCACCCTGCCTTTTACCGCCAAAATGGTTTTAGGTCAAAACTTATGACCCTTGTGTCTTTAAAAAAAAATGGTTTTTCAAAAAAACCGCGGGGAAGCGACGCTTAGTCGATACTTGCACAATTGAAGCATGCGAACCACGTTCGACACTTCCAAAATCGTAGGGAAGCGACATTTCGTCGATACTTGGAAAACCAAAACCGTGGAGATGCAAATTTCAGTTGATATCCACAACCCAAATTTCAAAGGTTTGAAAAAACCTAAAAAACCATGGAGACGCGACATTTCAGTTGATATCCATGACCAATTGGTTCGAGAAAACCATAAATTTCAAAATATCATGGGGAAACGACATCAAGTCAGTACCCGTAAAACCAAAAATTTTTGAAAAGCAAGGATGCGACATTCCATCGATACTTGCAACCCAAATCTGCGAGGATGCGACATTCCATCGATACTCGCAACCGAATGACCAAGGATGCGACATTCCATCGATACTTGTAAGAACATTCAGCAGGGAGGGCGACTTTTAGTCGATACTTGCATTTTGAAAACCAAACCGGCTATAAATGCCACCAAAGCAGGCTATAAATGCCACAAAACCAGCTATCGATGCCACCAAAAACAAACCGGCTATCAATGCCACAAAACAAAACCGGCTATCAATGCCACAAAATAAAAAAAATTAGCTTTCAAAAAACCCGGCTATCAATGCCACAAACCCGGCTATAGATGCCACCAAAACCGGCTATCAATGCCATAAATCGGCTATTAATGCCACAAAAAAGCTGGCTCTCATGCCAAAAATCGGCTTCCATGCCATAAACAAAAATCTGGCTTCCCTGCCAAAACAATCATTTGACAAAAGATTTTCACAAAATGACAAGCTTTTGATCAAATCCCATTTAGCAATCACTTTCATCACAAAAAGATTAAGTGAGCGTAGGGAAAACAAAAAAAAAAACATCCCATTTAGCAATCACTTTCATCACAAAAAGATTTAAGTGAGCGTAGGGAAAACAAAACAAAAAAACATCCCATTTAGCAATTACTTTCATCACAAAAAGATTAAGTGAGCGTAGGGAAAACAAAACAAAAAAAACAGTACCAAAAATACATGTGGTACCAAAAAAAAAAAGGAAAAAGTGTTCACAAGCACTACAAAAAAAAGAGAGTACCAAGAAATACATGCGGTACCCAAAAAAAAAGTGTTCCCAAGCACTACAAAAAAAAAGAGTACCAAAAAATACATGTGGTACCAAAATAGGGAAGAAGGATAGTTTCTGTTACAAGAAAAAAAAAAAACAGGAGCTCAACCAAAAATGGTCTCCAGCCAAGATTTCAGCTCCTCAAGCAAACTTTGGCCCCAGCCATCAGGGATTCCAAGGAACGCTTCTTCAGGAACTTGCCATGAGATGTTGGAGAATGCTGCAATCCTTCTTTCACACTAGGAAGCTTATCCCGAGCAGTTTTCCATTATTTGTTCTCTTGAAACCTCCTTTCAAGAACTCGATCAGAATCTGCAACCCGGCGAATCAGAGCACTCTCCCTGTCGCGAGCCTCTGTTATGCAGCCCACTTGGCAGCGACTTGTGCCTTCAGATGCTCAAGATGTTTTCCTGGCCTCATCGACCTCCCTGTCAAGGATGTTAAGGTCATGTGTCAGCCTAATGATGGCTAGCTCTTCTAAGTTCTTCTCTCAGACTATCTGCTTCTTGCTTTGTGTAGCCTCATTCAGGTCAGACTTAGCCTTATCACAGGGTCCAGGAACATCCCTTGAAGAACTGGTCGTCAGCAAAACCCATGGTCTCAAAACTTGTCACCCAGCGCAATGATCCCATCAACGATCGCCCTGGCACCTGTGACATCCAGACCAGCCTCTTCGGCATCACCGAGAATCTCCTGCACATGCTGGATCATGCCAAATCCGGCATCCAAGTGTCCAGCAAGGAGAGTCTCAATCCAAGAGCTCAGAACCCGCACTAACACCTTCTTCGCAAAAAGAAGATATGGCCCAGCTGAAGATTCGCCCCGCTCCGTCGGTCGGCTGCCCATGTCATGCCCCGTTGGAAGAGGAACAAAAGAACTCTTTCCAGTTGGAACTGCTGGAGAAGGAATCTCAGCACGAGGTATCTCCTCAACAATGTAATAACTGGTCCCAGGAGCCTCTACCTCGGATCGACGTCTGGCATCCCTTGCTCTGGTTCTGAAGGAAGCGACGGACTCTCCTCTGTCACCACAAAACCTGCCAAGGAACACAAAAAGGTATGAATATGATCCTGTTGAAAATCATTATCAGGGTTATTACAAAATACCTTATTCGACGACTAGCGGAACACTCTCTTCCACCATGAACTCATCGGAAGCATCATCAACATTTGCGTCCATCGATGGTTCAAAGTCATCGGAATCTTGTGGCAAGTCAGCTGACAAGAAAAATGTTAGCAAACCAAGTCACAGACAAAAAAAAGAGAAAGCAAAAGAAGTTATACCAATGGAGATTCTGGATTCACTCCAGAGTCCCTCGGTTTATTCTTCAGGTGCCCCGAGAGGATCCGTCACCACCTCATCGGTTTGGAACCTCAGGCATCGCCAAATCTTCCTCTGCTAAAAAAAAAGAGGAGCAGCAGGGAGAGAAAACAAATCAAGACATGGAAAAATCCCATGAAAAGAAATGGAAAAAGAAAGAGGAAGAATCATACATTCACCAACGTCTCTTCTTCTCGGCTTCTCTTCTCTGGAAGCTCGTCAGCATCCACTGACACATCCTCATTAATAGTAAGGGGGACTTCTATGTCAGGGGAGTCCTCATATTGCCCCTTGCTGCGATGATGACTCCTATTCCTCTTACTCCTGCGGGCTCGCTTCTTAGAGGAACCTGCCCCGCTGTCAGAGTCAGGTCTCCCACTTGACTCCTCACTGGATGGTCTACTCTTGCCAGTAGACTCCACGGAAGCTTGCCTTTGCGCCGCTTGCATCCAAGCATCAAGTTCAGCTTCCTCCTGTTGTAGCTGCTCTAAAGCCTCATCAGGTATTTCTCGAACAGCTTCAGAACCAATGACTCCCTGGTCACCGAGAAAGCCTAGCTTGTGCTTCTCTCCAGAAAAGAAGGCCCAAACTTCCTCTCGCCGGACGCCATCCGACTTTCCAAAGCCCTTTTCCAGATGCCAGCTTCACATCAAGTTCCTTCTTGGAAAGCCCCCGATATGTCGAAAAGCTCTCTGCGAACCACTTCGCAAAGCCGGCAGTCCGGGAAGTCGACAACCCTAGAAAGCCCATGCATTTCTCCATCCTGTAAAGCTCCAAAGCGCTTCACCATGCTTGAAGGCGCTCCAACAATGCCTTGAGAAAAGCCCAACTGCAAAGCAATGCGGAAGGGTACATACGGCTGGATGTCGATGAAAAGATGTCTGCTGTACACCTTCGTGCCAACACGTATGTTGAAAAGCTACTCCTTCTCTGCGTTTGTCAAGGAGTAAAGACTTCCCGACACCGCCCTGGCAGAGTCTCGGGAGGCACCAAAATCAAAAGCCTATAGGAATACTAATCCAAAGAGGAATCCAACCTTCCAAGTAGAGAGACCTACTCAAAGTTGGAAACCTCACCTATGGAATTCCCATTATGGATGTCCCACATAAAATAATGCACACCATGGCCCACAAATAATTTATCTAGAATTAAATTCATGTATGCCATTAAAGGCCTATTTGAATAAACTCAAAATTATTTTTCCACTAAAATAATTCAACCATATGTCATCTAAACAATTTAGGAAACCTTGCCAATCTAGGAAAGTGACTAGAGAAGGGACCAAAAGACATATTGCCCTTGGCTCCCAAAATGTCCAAAATGTCGATGCTAAACCCATAGCAACATTAAGACCATTTTAACTTCAACTCATTCCACTAAAGAGTTATGGTTGAACTCCAGGGACAAATATTTAATATGATATTAAGCTAGTCAGAAAGTGCCAGTTGTCTTCGACCTACTAAGTGAAATGACCTAAATGCCCCTCTATGTAACATCCATAATCAAGTCAGGTTATCCGATGTACTATCAACCTTCTCGATTACATCTAAACCTTAGAACTTCATATCCTTAACTTAATCATTATCCGGATATCATTCTCTTGGTCCAGGGAGCGACCCACAAGTTCAATATCCATATGGAACATCCATATACTAAGATCTTAGATTTTGATGATTAATCGGATAAAAGGGGACGATCATTCCATCATTAGATGGCATAGATTCTTTATTGCATCTGCACGTCCCAACTAATGAAGTCCGAGTACCCAAAACACAGAGTTGTTGACCCATGAAAAGAATCTCACCCACAGTGAATTAAATCATAAGAACTTGACTTCGTCAGTTCATCCACAAATGCTCAAGATTAAGAGCACTGGTCACTCAGTAGCATGAGGTGATTTGATCTCTCTCAGTGATAGTACTAATTTAGAGATCACACCTACAATGGTCCTGTTCAATGCATTGCATATGCACTAATGAGATAAATCCGGGAAAGTCCTCCCATGACTTAGGTAAGTCACCTTGAATACAGGAGAGTCTCTCACTATAACTTATACCAAGATGAAGTGCCCAACTCCATCTTTCAGTTATGAACAATTTTATTGTTTCTAGTGTCCATGAGTCAGACCTATCTGTGTGTAGCCACTACACACCTAATTCATTTACTAGAAACAATGGGCCTTACACAACCATACATATATACATGTTTAAAGATAAAATAGTCATTCCATTAAATAACCAGTAAATATCCAGTAACAAAAGATGAGAGTGCGGCTAGTGGGCTTTAGGGCATACACCGATGCCAACAAATCTGAGTGGAAGTCGTGGATTGATCACGTCCTGCTGAATGGTGGTGTCGTTTTGAAGGAAGCCAGGATTTTTTATGCGGTTCGCGCCTTTAGGGAGACTGTGATCTTTTCCGACGAGGCCTTCATGGCTATGTTGGAGTCATTCCTTCAACAAACCAATACCTTCGTTGTGACGAATGGTGAGATTGGTTTCTCTTTGAAGGAACCCATTACTGGATTGACCATCCTTAGCAAACTCTATGAGGAGTTTATGCCAATCGACAGCGTCCTTGAGGAGCAGTCTAAGGAGTTCAGGCTTCTGTACTTTTAGCTCGTCGCCTTCTATGATTTTTTGAAGGAGAAGGAGGGTTTGAAAGTTAGATCCAGCAGTTGGAAGAGTTCTAGCTCTTCGTTCCCCAACTTTTTTGATAGCTGATAGTGCGACCCAGGAAGCCAGGGCTCAGGATCCAAGTTCGAAGAAGATCTTGGCTATGCAAGAAGAGTTGAGAGATTTCTGTGCGAGTACAAACGCCATATGTCCTGACATTGCACTGCGGAGAGATCTCGCTGTTTACCTCACTTATTGGCTTGGTGAGGCTATTTTTGTTGGAGGAGATGGAACGCACATAGGCCGCATTGTATTTTTCCAGCTTGTCAGATGGCGTTTAGAGAGCAGCTTGCTTTGGTGCCAGCTCTTTACTCCTACCTGTGTATCGAACTGCAGGCTGCTGCTTTTTTGGTTCGGCTTGAGTTTCTCATGAACAGGGTATTTTCAGCCACATCTTTTATTCATGTATATGTACCACTATCCTGGCTTCCACCGGCTGGGTACTGCACAGGATGATGATCCTCTGATGATTCGGCTGGCTAAGGGCAAAGCCGTGTCCGAATCACTTTTGTTTGCCCGCATGAGGATCTGACAGTTCAGGGACGTCGAGATAGGACAGTCTTCAGTGAAGTTTTCTTCGGAGTTGCAGAAGAAG